>KK119890.1:902492-942982 GCA_000611955.2 Stegodyphus mimosarum
CCTACCATCAACCTTCTGAGAGGACTTTACGCTCACTGCATATTTAGAGTGCCGCCATGACAAACGGGCACTATACATTTACAAACATTCAGCGGTTCCCCGCAAAGCAGGTTTAGAATTGCCAGAAAATGTCAAGGAAAGGCAGGGTTGACAGATTTAGGAGATCAAGAGTTTATCTTGAAGAGCAATTGAAAAGTATCTTAAAGAGTAGTGCTTTGAAATTAGCTTGAGAGCGATCGACCGAGTCGAGAGTAGTGCTTTGCCGTGAAGTTGTCTTCACCCTGCTTGTTTCAGCGTGTTTGTGGTAGTTTTTCGACGAATGTAATGCGTGTTTGCAAATGTTCTGTGTAATACTGATGAATAAATTGTGTTTTGATTCTTTATCAAGTGTCATCATCAGTCACTCCAAATCTACAAACCTGTAGAACGCAACAATATTACAAAATAAAACAAAATTCTAGATTCCAAATTTGGGCTTCCAGATGCCCATATTCGAATGGAGAACTACATTATTCAAAATTTGATGTCTCTAGGTACCGTTGTTTTTCACAGTGAGAGAAACATACACACATTCATGCAAATTCTTCATTATTTAACTTCTTTAAATATAATGCAGGGCTCTAATATTTGGCGGCAACAATTTAAAAAGTAAACTGACGCAAAATGCCAAAACAAAATTAATACCTTTTCTGGGCAAATTGCCCCTTTGAGATGATTAGGAGTATATAATATTACCAAACAATCGCTCTTATCTCATTTGCACTGTCCTTCTACTTATCAGTTACCTATGACTACCCACTGTGCCTGAGTTTGAGATCCTATCCCCGAAAACGTATTTTCATGCAACTGAGAAATGAGCTTACACCTTAACAATAGACAAAAAATTCGAGAAGGTTCTAGATAAAAGAAATATATTTCTATAAATGAGAAACGTCTACAGGATATTTAATTCCCCAACAGAATGAAAAAATAAAATTACAAGTTTGGCTCCCGTATGCCAAAAAGTAACCAGGATATTTAATTTCAAAACCTGAAATTTTTTATGTCATTTTCAATTTGCCTTGAGAGATCGGTTAATTAAATTAAAATAATTCGAGGAAATAAGTTTAAATGAAGTGCATAAAAAATAGATATAATTTAATAGGCTTTACAAAGAAGTCAGCTGGAGTCCAGCAGATTTTTTCTTTCAATAACTGTGGCTACACGGGAAAAAAAATCAGATTTTTTTTTTTTTTAACTAACAATGAGGATTTATAAGTTTCTTTTTTTTTTTTCGAATATAATTCTCATGCTCTTTAACGCAAGATTTCACGGTTTTGTTCGTTTGACTAAAATATATTATTTAGCCATATCCAGGGGTGTGGCTAGAGGGGAGCAAGGGGGGATACATCTGTCCCTGGACGCAGCATCCAGATGGAGCCAAACTGATGTTACCATATTTTAGAATTAAATATTATTCATTCTGAGCAAAACGAAGGAGGGCATGAAATCTTCAGCTGCCCTTGGGCACTGAAAACCCTAGCTACGATTCTGGACATACAGCAAGGTATACTGTAGGTATCCCAGGAATTCATATCTGGAATGAGGTCCTTAGTATTGAACTGCGAATTTCTAAGTAGGAGGGGAAAAAATGACACAAAACTTCTGTAAAACACATACAGTATCAATAATAACTAATGGAAAGAAAGGAAAAGCTACTGAATTATTGCAACTTAAAAAAAAAGAAACTGTTTTTTCCCCTCTTACGATGAACATTTTTTTACTTTTTGAATAATAATATGAGGCAAGAATGATGCTATTTTTGAATGAGAAAAGAAAAATCTTCTCTTAAAAAAAAACTGTTCGTCTTACAGTGTGTCTACAAAAGACCCCATTTTTAAAATTAAATAACTCGCAACTGTAGCTGCCCTGTAGATAAAAAATGCAGTACATTCTCCCTAATATAAATTCAAGATTATTTTGGCCTTCAATGAAGCTAGTTGTCTTAGAAAGGTAATGGCTTAATATCGATGTTTATTTATATTCTCCGAAATAACATCATTTTCATAGGTGGTTATCTTAAGAAGGCAAGTTGCAGTGAGAGGATTTGCTGCATAAACTTTACCAACTTCTGTATAAGTTAAATAAATGGAACATCAGATTTCTATATACACCAATAAAGAGCAAGAAACTATTTATAAAATTTAATATATAAAATAAATCTATCAATTTATGACTATAATACACTTGTAGTAATATATAGTCATCTAATGATTTGGTCCTGATTTCTTGTTCTTGATGAAATCTTGCAAACATGCAATTATTTCAAGAACTTCTTCTTCTCCAGTTACAGTTACTTCCCGTTTCACATGATGCAACAGAACATCATCATAGCCACTAGCCTTCAAAAACTGGTAGGCCCTGAAATTTAATATTTGTAACAAATAACTGTCATCCTTTTGAAATAAATAGTAATTTTCAGCATGAACAAGCATGCACCTTTAGTGTAGAATACAATTGTTGATCATTACATGTAACAACTTTTAATATGTTGCATATTCATTTATAACACTCATGATATAATACTAACCTGTATAATGAATAATGGTCAGTTTCAGCTTTTTGTAGTAACCTTTTCAATGTATTCAAATCTTGAATAGCCTGAAGTACCAGGGGGGGAAAAAGAAAAAAAAAACCCTATATTATTTCTTTTTATTTTCATATACAAATAATTATAGCCAATATTGCTTCATTCAATAATTACTATTATTTATGTAACTTATATACACTCAAGAGCCAAAACATTATGACCACCTGTCAATAACGAGTTGGGCCACCTTTGGCGCGCAACACAGCTTCAACCCGCCTTGGCATGGATGCCACAAGTCCTTGATAGATGGCCGGAGACAGATTGTACCAGATATTGTAGCAACGGTCACGCAAATCCGAGATATTGCGAATTGGGGGTCTTTGACCTCTGAGCTGCCGTCCCATGACATCCCAAATATGTTCTATCGGATTGAGATCCGGTGAGTTAGGCGGCCAGGACATTAACTGGAAATCAGCATCATGTTCCTGGAACCACTCCAACACAATTGTAGCCTTGTGACACGGGGCGTTGTCCTGTTGGAACATTCCATTTCCAGCTGGAAAAACAGAGGCCATGTAAGGGTGCAACTGGTCCGCAATGATGTTCAGATACCCTGTAGCATTCATGGTCTGCTCTACCACAACCACGGGTCCCAGAGACGCCCAAGAGAACGTCCCCCAGAGCATAATACCTCCACCACCGGCCTGTGTATGACCTACTGTGCATTGAGGGAGCAAATGTTCGCCTGGAAGACGGCGTATCCTGACACGGCCATCGGTGTGATGAATGACAAACCGTGATTCATCTGACCAGGCAACTCTCTCCCACTGATCCATGGACCAGTCGCGATGTTCCCGGGCCCAGCGCAGGCGCAGTTGGCGATGACGCTTGGTCAGTAAAGGCACACGAGTGGGACGTTTGCTGCGTAGCCCCATATCCAACAGTGTCCGCTGAACAGTGTGCTCCGATACGTTTCTACTTGACTCTGCATTGTATTCGGCTGTCAGCTGAGCCACTGTCTGGCTCCGGTTTTGCTTCACCATGCGAGACAGTCTCCGACGACCTTTCTCTTTGATAGCGTGTGGACGTCCAACACCATGTCGTCTACTGTTGGTTTCACCGTCATTCATCCACTTTTCATACGTACTAACAACTGTAGATCGCGAACAACCCACGAGTCGTGCAGTTTCGGAAATACTTGTTCCGAGCCTTCGAGCCATTACAATCTGCCCTCTATCAAAGTCGCTTAGATCAGCAGCCTTTCCCATCGCACACAGAAGTAAGTGAAAGAATGATGATTCAGACTCTCCAGCAGCAGTTAAATACCACTTCCACCTGATCACGTGCCTTCCACGTCATCCATTCGCGTTCATCGCAAAATGTAGAGCTGGTCATAATGTTTTGGCTCTTGAGTGTAAGTATATATTCATATTTATTCATAAACTCTAATTTGGAAGTTTAGAAGGTAAAGTTGTTTTCAATTTCCCCAATTTTTTTTAATGTCCATTTAAATTTGTACAATTGTTTTATTTTCATAGTTTAACTTTGCCTGCTTTTTTTTTAAAAAAGAAAAGTATTTTCACTTTTCTTTTTCTTAAATCCCAAGATACTGTATTGGAACAATAAACATATTATTAACTTATTAACTATTTTCATTCTTAATTGTGCAAAATTGTTGCCTTTTGCTTTTTTACTTTGGTTTTCATCATTGTATCATTTTCTGTGGTATTTGCCACTCTTCCTTACACCTCTGAACGGCACGGAATTTTAGATCTGATCATGAACTTTATTTAAATAGCAATTATTAGCTAAGTTTGTATAATTACATAATTTAATCTCTATTTTCATAAACTTGTAGCCCTTCCTTAATAAACACGAACACCAGCTAGCTTTAAAAGTATTTATTAACAGAGCACACAGGAATGGGTACAAGGAAATATACATAAATATTAAACATACAACGGAACATCAAACATTTGAATTACAGACATCTACTAAATGACAACCTAATGTCATCGCGGCTGGAGGTCGACTGACTTAGACTGTTCGTCTTCGCCACTCGGTGGCGTTCAATATAATTCGGTTATGGTTAAATAGTTCTGTTACAAACTTCCATTTATTAAGATTATATTTGAAGAAAAGAAAAGGGAGGGAAAAAGAAAATAAAACATTTTAAGCTAGCAAATACCAGGGAACAAAATATGGCAGTCATGTCACTCAGAGGGTAGAAAAAAGTTTGTGTAATTACATAATTTAATCTCTATTTTCATAAACTTCCATTCATTAGGATGATATTTGAAGAAAAGAAAAGGGGGAAAAAAGAAAATAAAACATTTCAAGCTAGCAAATACCAGGGAACAAAATATGGCAGTCATGCCACTCAGAGGGTAGAAAAAATTTCGCCATATTCAGTTCCACCATTCTGGATTTGTTTATTGGGTATTTTCAGTTTATTTTTAAATTAAAAATTTAAAAACTAAATTAAAAATTTTATTGTTTAGCTTTTATTCTTACTTTGGTTTTCATCATTATACTCTTCTGCTTGATCTTGGAACATTTTCTAAAGAATTCTTCTTTCGTTTTTGTTTAAAAATTTTTTGTATTTTACACATTTCCAAAACTTAGGCAATTTTGCCTTTTGTGTAATTTTGGATTTTCTAGTTTTCTTTCTCTTAGTAACTTGTACAACTTGTCCTTGGTATTTTACTACTATAAAAATATTTCTTCCTTTCTTTCAAAATTTACATTTATTGTCTTTCTCCAATTATTTCCTTTCCATTTAACTTTTAATGCAAGTTTCCCACCATTTTCTAACACTGCAAATATTGTCTGCACAAACAGTTCACGTTGGCATGCTTAATCATATTCTGTCAAGTGATTTTCAGCACTTGAAAGAAAGAAACTTGCTTTAAAACACTGTGTTGTGAAATTTTTTTTAAAAAATATCATTAAGTACAAGGTGTCTGAAATAGAACTATCTTGCTACCAGAAGTAGAACCATCAGTTACTTCCAGCTCTGTTGTAAAAAGTCAACTACAGAATGTCACCAAATAATGTGTAGAGCTTTAAGCACTAATGTTGTATCATATGACTCTGTGGAGGTTTGGTACCGAAAGTTCAAAAACAAGGATTATGACATTCAAGAAGCAGAGCGCTCTAGCTGGCCTATTTATGTTGGTGAGGCCCACCTGCGAGAACTTGTGGAAGAAGATCAGTATGCAGCCACCCAAGAGCTTGCTAAGGAGTTAGACATTATTAGCATGTCAATTAGTCACGTTATGCACTGCATAAATGTGACGTACAAGTTCAATCACTGAGTGCAGCACGAGCTGACTCAAGCAGATAAGAACAAACGTGTTCGTGCCTGCCGTAATCTGCTCGAATATCAATGCAAGGACAAAATTCTGGTCCAGATCATCAACTGTGATGAAAAGTGGATTTACTTCAGGAACATTGGCTGAAAAGAGGGTTGGTCTGCATCCAGTGAGCCCCAGTGGCAGAGTGCATCCAGTGGCAGAGTCACAAATCACAATTTGACTAACAAAAAGATCATTCTTTGTATCTGGTAGGATTGCTGTGGTACTGTTCACAAATACTATCTAGAAAAAGATAACATCCTTGACAGTAAGGTGTACAGCGAGCTGTTAGTTTGTGTTAATGATGCTATCAAGGAAAAATGTCGAACTTAGTTCTGGCGCAAAAAGGTAATGTTCCATCAAGATAATGCAAAGCCACACGTGTCTGCATTCATTGGCTGTTCTCTGTAAGAACTCGAATGAGATCTTTTGCCATACTTTAGAATATCTGAAGGTTGAACTGATTTTGAACTCACAAGCACCAAACCTGCACTAAAGGTACTGCTTTCATGTTTTGTTCCGCCTCCCAAAACTTTCTTAAGAACATTTTTAGTGGAAAATTTTCATTAGAGCCAGATATTAAGTACATATATTGTTTTGTGTCACATCATGGCAGGTTATATCTTGATGAAAGCTTTTTAAATATTTTTTTTTAATTCTTCAAACTTTTTTAGATAAAAAAATTATTGAAAATTTTGTAGAAATTTATTCTCATTTGAATACTTTTATAAATGAGAATTTCATTTGATCATTTTTATTTTGCAGTGCATCCAGATATACAGTTTGCAAATCTTAGTTGATATAAATTCTATTTATTTATCTCTTTCTTAGGTTTTTATTACTCATATATATATATATATGTAATTTTTATTATTTACAGTATTATTTATATACATAATAATTTTTATTACTTATACACTCCCAACATGAGCCGTATTAAACTGATTCTCCACTTATACAATAATAGCAAAATTCTTACCATTTCTTGATCACAGCATTTAAATAAAATATAACTTAGATAATACAAAAGCATTAAACAACTAATTTTTTATATACAGAATATAAATACTTGGAGAACACTTTTGTGAATGGCATGTATTTACAAATGTACTGCTAATGTTATTTAAAATATAATAAATAAATCTCAAACTCTACTTACTTTGAGCCTGAAACCTTCCAAAATATTATGCATGCCAATATGATCACTTTCATGACAATTTTTCAATTTGTCATACCATCTTGAGCAATAAAAAGAAGGAGCTAGAAGAATTTTTAAAAAATTACAAAATTTACGAAAATAAGATTTTATATATAGCTCCCACCCATATTTACACAGTATTTTATCTTCCATAGGCATGGTCATCTTAAATGTGACATTTTATAATGATTAAAAATGTAACATTAATACTTTTAATGTGATCCTCTACATTACTCATATTTCTAAACTAGATAGTTTCAATTTTGGTTAAAATTCAGATAAAAAATAATTTAAATATTTCATTATAAAATGGCTATTACAAAGTTCCTAAGTGGCATAACTTGCATCAATATGGGTTTTAAGCTAACAAATATTCCGCAAAGGAAAAATACTTGGTACTATTCTGTTACCAGGACCAGATTCAGAAGTACATATACATTTATGCTTATAAATGATTGTTTCTTCAATATGGAGGTATTTTTTATTGCTGAAATGAAATTAAGAATCAGGACCTTCCATATCTTTTATTATGGAAAAATATCAAATGTGCATGCGTAAAAATTGCAAAAAAAATTTTTCAAAAGAAAAAAAAAAGTTGCTCATAGTTTAGAAGTTCAGATATTAAATCATTCTGGATATTGGACATCCAGATTCTGGACTTTATATTGTATTGGTCGAACTTGCACATAATTTCATTTTCCTATTCCACAGGAACTAAATTATAAACCATTAACATTAATATTCCTAAAATATAACCATAAATCCATAATTGCAATGATATCTAGTTTGACTAAGCAGCCTGTTCTTAGCCAAGCATATTTTGCAGATTTTGCAGAATGCATTAAAAAACATTTGATAGATGACTGTTGCAAGAGTGAGGGCATATAGCAAAAAAAAAAAAAAAAAAAAAAAACCTAAAAAAATCCTAAAGGGGACAGTGAGTCAAACTAGGTTGTGGAAACACCTATGATTCAACAACAGCTCAATTATAACAGTCAGTATGATTATATAATTTACAAAATTAGACATTTTCTAGACAACAGGAATGTACAAAACAGATAAACTTGAATATTACATTTATGGAAGTTATTTAAGCTTACCTATAGGTTTACTTGTTTCAATTTTCACATCTGAAATTTTTACTGTTAATACTGACTGTAAACTGGAAGACTCTTCTTTAGCCTTATCTGGAATTCTTGGCATTAAAGAGGCAGTCTCTACAAACCTAAAATACAAGAATTTTTCAGTACTATGTTTTTAAACAAATTTTTTTAGTACTTATTTAACAATTTTTAGTATTTAC
Organism: Stegodyphus mimosarum; assembly: GCA_000611955.2. Lineage (NCBI taxonomy): Eukaryota > Metazoa > Arthropoda > Arachnida > Araneae > Eresidae > Stegodyphus > Stegodyphus mimosarum. The sequence goes on from KK119890.1 coordinate 910,919, forward strand.
TCCTTCTGTAACAGATGACTTAAATAATTCAAATTAATATCTGTAAAAATTAACAGCATATTCAGATTTCTGTTAATTAAGTATTAAAATGTATCAGTAGATGAAGGCAAAACTTGCTTCTAAATTCTGCAAAAGTTTTCTTTTAATGATGTAAGTCAGAAAAAAAAATGGCAATGTTGGAAATTTCAGGCATACATGTATTTTTACAAATGCATTCTCTTTATTACTTACAAATGCAGTTTTTAAATGGCATGCCTTAGAAATGTATGGTTAATTTAAAGATTTTTGATAATGTGTGAGCTAAATCTTCCATGTCTGACAGATTTCTCCATTTAAAAATTCACAATGCAGATTTATAAAATATTTTGATTACATTCATTAAACCAACACAGCAAATAAATAAAGCTCTTTGTTATTTAGAAATTTACTGCTTATTCAAAGCAATTTTTACCATTCATTAACAATTTAACAATACTTGATAGCAAATATCCAAATTAAATTGGTGTGTAATTCCAAAATTGAATTGATCAGAGGTATTATGCTTTGATCAGAAGTATTATGCCAAGAATTTTATTACATACAAATTAATGGAAACAGCAATATAATCCCAAGAGGAATTTAAAAACAGACTTTATAAATTACATCTTACCTCATAATAATAATAATATTGTGATATATTACACTAGACCAAAAAAAGATTTTGCTGCAGTATTAATTAGGCTTAATTTTGACGTCCTAATACAGGGAAAATTTTACGTATGCACTCAAGTCATAGCTTTTAGAGCAGTTGGTAGAGCACAAATGCTTCCACAGAATGTATGAGTAAACCAAATTTTAAATTAAGGGAAATGTTTCTATTTTGATTTTAAGCTCATTTTGGACTTCTGGAAATCACAAGCAGGATTTTTAGAAATCAGAAGCAGAATATAAAATCTGCTTCTAATTTCTAAATGACTTTAACCAACTGTCAAATTGTAATTCTTGTTGTCATGTCCATTGTCACATGGAACACTGGTTACCAGAGCCTACTCCGAAGAGAGGTTGGACTTCTATTTTCCACCCCCAATTTTGAGGGAGAGCACCCCGGGAGGGATCTGGGTGTCTCCCTCCTCTCCTTTCTCACCAATCTACATGACAGGACTTTCGGCTCGCCACATATCTAGAGTGCCGCCATGCCACACTGGCACTATACATTTATAAACATGCATGTTTTCTCTGGGATTCATCCAGGCCCTTCGGTACGGTAGTATGCTCCCTTAACCACTATATCCTCTGGGCAACAAATTGTAATTCTTAATAATATAAAATAACTTCACAGTAGTAGCAATAACAGCTTACACTTCCTGCGTGAAAGAAACCAATCAGAATTTAAAAGGAATTCAGATTAAGATTATAAATGAGAAAACAGTCTTCTCGGACAGAAAACAATGTATTTCATTTGCAAGTGGGATAGCAGAGGTTTAAAAGAAAATGACTGAAGCATTGGCATACGATTGAAGCATTGGCTCAGACAGGAGTGGCATACTCAGGATGTGGTCTGACTGTGAGCATTCAAAGTGTGAGAGTTGAGTAGGTTGTTTAAAAAGTTGTGCAGTTTGCTTCCCAGTTAGTGCCATATAAGCCTTTCAGAATTTTTAGTTTCTTTAAAACTTATTTCTGAAATTCTTGATTATTTAGTACATCACAATTCAGAATCAAGCTGCACTTCAAGGTATTTTGGATTTGCTGTCAGTGTTAGAGGTTATTATCCATCACGATCATAGGCCTTATATGATTCCTGTGTTTTTGATTTGTAGAAAAAACTGTGAAGAGTGATTTTTGTGGATTGAATTTCACTATGAGGTTCTAAGACTAACTTAGATGTTCTTTAGAGATTGGTTTAGAATGCAAGCAGATTTATCAGTCTTGTAGCAAGTATGCCAATATGCCACATCATCTGCATAACAGGCAATTTTGCCTTTATTTAATATTTTGGCAATTTTAAATCTTCAAACAGGTGATAATGAATATTGTTAACATACAATAAAAATAGTAATGGGCTGAGAACAGAGTCCTGCAAAATGCCTGCCTAAGTATTCTTGCTTTTCAAAAAACCTCCTATGGATCTAACTTCAATTTTCATGATTCTCAAGAAGTAAGTGATGCAAATAAGTGTGTTGCCTTTGGTCACATGTTTATAGATGATCTCTATGAATTTATGCCTCCATAGTGTGTCAAAAGTGGTTTTCCTAGGAGGTTTTATCTTAGACATATTAATAGATAGGAATTTGTTTAATAATCAGATATCCTGTACAATAAATTGTAGATTATGTTATGTAAAGTTTTTCATTATTTCTAATTGAAATTGACATTATTTCTACCCAAACTACTGAATGAGATATCAGAGATTTGAAAGTATAGTATTATCTTTAAATTGCATCATTAAGCAAATATTAATTCACCCTCCTCCAGATCCCAATATATATATTCCATCTGAACCCATCTATGAAAGTATGTTGTATACAGATCATCCCATATGCAATGGTATACAGTTCAATTACTCTATACCTATCAGCAGTCACATTTCAATCCAGCTATGCAAATATATAATCCATAAATGATCCCATGTGCAACCAAACAGATATCAGGAGATCATTTTCTGCTAGTCTATTAGTATTCCCTTTGCAACCTAGCCACGCAAATATATAACCTACAGATCAACAACTATACAAATATTTGACGTGATACAGTTCAGTTTTTTAAGTGTCAGCCTGAAAAGACTGTCTTCTGCTATTAATCAGATCAGACTGAATCTAGATCATAATTCTAAAGATACTAATTAGTATATACACTCATGTCCAAAATTATCTTTACATACCCAAAAATGATGATATTCAATGAAATATCGAATTAATGTGATCCGTATTTGCAGGGAATGTGTGAAAACCAAGCCTAATTAGCATCATCCAATCAAAAGTAATCAAATGGTTTGTGATATGCAAATCTAGGCGTTACGTCATCCACCAAACGTCATCCAAGGGTGAATCAAGCGCTTTGCGCAAACTGAATATTTGAGTGAATTTCTGCAACATAGCGTTTGATTTCAGTGTGTAGGGACTCAAAGCGGTTTGTTATGGCTTCGAAGTATCATTTGGAAGAATCTGTAAAGTGGTGAATTATCGGCCGTTTAGAAGCAGGGCAGTCAATCATGGAAACAGCCACATGTCTGAATATTTCAAGACAGACAGTCTCTAAGCTATGGAAACAGTTTCAAAATGATGGAAGTGTTGTAAGGAGGCCTGGACAAGGTCGAAACGAATGACAACTGCTTCTGAGCAATTGCGCGTATACATCCTCCTCCTGGAGATGTAAATGCTCTGAAGACGGCATTGCTGGAAGACTGGAGATTAATTCCCCAAACTGTGGTTAACAACGCTATTTCCAGCCTTAAAACACGTTGCGATATGTGTGTACAAGTCAGGGGAGATCAGTTAACAACGCTATTTCCAGCCTTAAAACACGTTGCGATATGTGTGTACAAGTCAGGGGAGATCATAGGTCACACTTAATTCAGTCAGGGGAGATCATATTCCATATTAAATTCGTAAGACTTAATTCTTTTTCTGAATCATTCCTTTTTTTCTTAACTCTCTTTGTCACACTTTATTACCATTTTTATTGTTTCATGCTACAATTTTATATCATATGAGGTGATCTTCAATTTTTTCTTTTGCATTTATGTGTCATCATGTTATGTATGATTCCACGAAAATTCATTAAATTATAAGTCATAGTCTCTGAGAAATCCGTGAATTTATGCATGTAAACATAATTTTGGACATGAGTGTACATGAAACTTCTCTAAAAATACTGAAACGGTATTCTGTACAGTACAAAATGCAAGATCCAGACTGACTGGGACTTTGGTGATCCTACATATTAGATCATGAGTTTAAATCTAGTATGGTGACAAATAGAAATTATAAAATTAGAAATATGAAATAATGAAGCATTTATGACTTTATGAGAATCAAAATTTACTAAAAAAAACTTGATATTTATTTGTTTGCTTTATTAAACATTTCTTTCATTGTAAGTTGTTTACGCTGTTTTGCTTTTTGCGCTAATGCTTTCTCTTTAATTCTACAGATAAGCATAATGTCTTGTTCAGTTACAAAGTTCCATTGTTCAAGTCCTGTAATTGCCCTGTCCAAAATCTCCACTAAACATTCAACTGAATTTTTTTCATTATCAACAATCTGCCTGTCACTTTCTTCACTATTGGTAGTGAAATTTTCTGAATTTAGAGATCCATACTACAGATTTCACCAACTATTTGTTGATTGATGACTGGGGCATTGTCATCACAAAGAAAACCTTCTGTCATAAAATCATCTTTTTTTATTGCCACTTTTGCACATAGTCCATCAAATGTAAAACTTCCTTTTTGTTTGCAATATTTGCAAACCTTTAAATTTACAGCTATCATCATAAGGTTTAGCTAGCTTCCACTGTTCACTGTTGGGGATGTATCATGAAATTGAGGTCTCATTGACGTTACCATTAGATATCTCCCATTTTCTCAAAGCTCCTCGCTATTACCACTTCATCAATAACAGCCCATGCACACCTAATCCAAAAGAAAATCAACTGATAAAGCAAAAACAATTACTAAAAAGATGGTTCCGCTAAAAAGCTAAAGGCAAAAATACAAGAAAGAGGAAAAATAAGTGGGGAATTACAGTAATTTATTTATTCAATTGTTGTTCCTTTTTTTTCATAGTGCAATGGGTCAAAAATGGTTAACGTAAATAATGATGAAAAATGAAGATACAAACTGACGAACCAAAACATTATGACCATCTCCACATTTTTCAATGAACTCATCTGGATGACATGGAGAGGATTGATTAAGTGGGAATGGTACTTAACTGCTACTGGAGAAGATAAGAAGTCATTCTTGTACTTACTTTTGTGAGTGATGGGAAAGGCTGCTGATCTAAATGATAGTTGGCAGATTGTAATGGCCTGAAGACTCGAAACAAGTATCTCCAAAACTGCATGACTGGTAGGTTGTTCACAACCTGTCATAATTAGTATTTATGTAAATGAATAAATGATGGTGAAATCAGCCATAGACGCCAAGATGTTGGACTTGCATGCATCATTGAAGAAAAAAGATGATGAAGAGTGTCCTGCTCGGTACAGAAAAATCAGCACCAGACAGTGGCTCAGCTGACAACCCAGCCCAATACAATGCAGGTCCAAGTGTTTTGGCACACACAGTTCATGACTATGTAGCAGATATCCCACTCATTTGTCTCTGTTGACAAAGCATCATTATCAGCAACGCCTACAGTAGACATTTGGGATGTCATGAAGTGGGAGCTCAGAGCTCAAACGCCACGGTTTTGGAATATCTTGACTTTGCATGACTACTGCTTAGACATTTTGTACAGCCTGTCTCCAATCATCTACCAAGAACTTGTGGCATCCACACCTAGGCCAGTTGCAGCTGTTTTGCAGGCTGAAGGTCGCACAACAAGTTGTTCAGTAGGTGGCCATAATGTTTTGGCTCTTCAGTATATGTACTCTGAATACCTGTGTTATTATATTCTATTTGATACTATTTCCAGTTTACAGATATGTCACATTTCATAGAATACTTAATTGAAAAGCCTAACCTTTCTAAATCCCATTTGATATTTTCATCTTCTGAAACAATTTCTACATTTCCCCAAAGGGACTGAAATTACAAAATAAAATGTTATACAAATCATTAATACTATATAGTAAAAAATTAATAAAATAAACACATACACAGTTTTACTAAGCATGAAACATTAAAATTCATACCAATGAAAATATTTCATATCTCATTTCATAGAATTTTAATATCTAGACAGACAATGTTATCTAGACAATATCTAGACTCAATATTTTATGAATTTATATCCCAATGTCCATACACAACAATATTTATATTTTTACAATATTTATGATTATAATACTCATGATCTTTTACAGTAATTTAAAATACATTAATTGTAAAATTTAAAAAAGAAAAATAAATTAAGCAGTTAAAAAATTGTACCATTTTAAGTATTTTAGCAAAATGGAAGTATTTTCTATCAGTTTAATCTGGAGAATAACTTCACTTGGTGATTCACTTGATATAAATTAAAATGATATATTTTATTGCCTAGGCTTTTATTGAAACTCTACACGTAAGAGAATGGGTATTGGCATGGCTGTTAATGTGTTAAAACTGCAAAAATAAATTTCCAACTTTAGAAAATCTGGTTAACAGAATTGATGGATGCTTTTTGTTTCACAATAGCATTAATTATGTCAAAGGTACAATAGATTTTATCTACTTATATGTGTAGTCCCAAAATTATTAATCTTATTTATTCTGAAAGGATGGATAAGAGTAAATCAATGGATTCAATGGAGGTAAATAATAAAGCATTTAACCACATTTCACTGTTGAACCCAGGATGAACTACCAATTTCTGTCACAGTTGAACATCAATAAACAAAGTTAATACCATCCAATAATTTAAATATATTTATTTACACAAGTTAACATACATTATGTGAAATAAAATATGTATATAAAGAAAAGCTTAATTAATTATAACTTATAAATATTCTCAAAAACATATCTGAAAACCAGTTGCCAAATTCTAAAGATTAAACATTACAATTTGCAGTGAAATAACAAATACAGAAAACGATTCTTAACATTCCTCACCTTTTGTCCTGTATATATATATACGAGGTAGGATTCAAATTTTCTCAGACTGAGTCTACAACGTAAAAAATATTATGAATTAAATAGCAGAAAAACATCCTGCTTCGAAATAATACCCTTGTGCAACAACACACTTTTGCCAACGCCTGTAAAGTTCATCCAAGAATGTCTGGAATCCATTTTTGACCATGTCCTTTAATTCAGCATACAATACACATTTATCTTCATCTGAAGATTGAAATCGGTGACCCTACAAGCATCTGGCCAGTTCAGGAAACAGGAAGAAATTGCAGGGTGCGAGATCAGGTGAGTAAGGAGGATGAGGCAAAACAGTTGTTTTTGTTTTTGCAAGAAAGTCATTGACAAATAGCGATTGGTGAGCAGAAGCATTGTCAAGAAACGGCACCCATGACTGCTCAGCCCACATTTTTGGTCTCTTCTTCCGGATCGACTCATGCAAACGACACAGGATTTTGATGTAGAGTTCTTTGCTCACAGTGTGTCCTTCAGGGATAAATTCCAGATGCACAATGCCCTGGATATCAAAGAATGCCTCTAGAAAGACCTTTCCTTTAGAGCGATCTTGGAGGAATTTCTGCTTCCGTGGAGGTTGTGGTGATTTTCCCGTTGCCGATACTGTCTTGGTTTGCGGGGTCGTACAAAAAACACCATTTCTCATCTCCAGTAACAATTCTGCCAAATAGAGAAGGATCTTTGTCAACAGCCGAGATTAAGTCTCCCACTATTTCCATTCGAATTCTCTTTTGGTCTACGTTTAACATGTGGAGAACGATGTGTTGACACACCCTATGCATATTAAGATTAGTCAATATCTGCAGACATGTGGCCTCTGGTATCCCAGCTGACTCTGCTATTTGGCAAATTGTTTCCTGCCTGTTCATACATATCACCACAGACACCTTTTTGATGTTTTCATCGGTGCGCGAAGCCACGGGAGAGCCACAGCATTGTCGTCTTTGGCACTTTCCCTGCCTTCTCTGAAACGATGATACCATTCAAAAGCTTGCATTCTCGATAACGTTTCACTTCCGTACATATGCTTCAACATTTTGAAAGTCTCTCCAGTTACTAAATGCATTTGCCTACAAAAAGTGCTGTTGCCGCAAGCTTTCAACCATGTGATTTGGGAAAAACCACTTTTAGAATAGGGGGAGAATGCAGTAACACAAAAATGTTCTTGTAGTCGCACTACTGCAAAAAAATTTTAAGTTATACACTCAATCCGAAACTTTTGAATTCTACAATGTATCTGAAAGACAAAACTTACTAAACTTAATCACAAGATTTACTTTAAACAATATTAATGATGTATTAAGAGTGGTTATGACTAAAACATTCTAAAATTAATATTTTTGAAAACAGAGTCATTTCAAATGAACTTAAATCGTAAACTAAGAAACGTAATAAATTACATAAAACTTAACTGAAAAATTAAAATACCTCCAAATCTTGTAATCCTTGTTAAGATTAATAAATATATATAATATGCTAATATATGATAACAGATATGCTAATAAGTTAACCTTCCTTCATTTGTAACAGCCATATACTTGTGTAGTATTGTATACAGAAACATTTGCCAATTCAGTAAAAGTGCTATATGTGATCAAGGTGATGAGACCATGTGAATGTGCCATATCATCATGACAGCTTATTAGGAATTTGAAAATATGGTGACATCACTCTTATTACAGGTATAATAATATATTTTGTTTATTGTTACATTTTGAATTACCTGGCAGTATGTAAATTTGTGCGTTTAAATCAGTTAGTTATTTTAACTGTTTCAAAAAACGAAGCAATGTTGATAAGTAGAGTAAGGCAATCAAGATTGCAATCTCATGACAATGAGGTTAATGTTTAAATATGAAATGGATAGTTGTTATTTATTATATTATCATGGAACTGTTAAACTGAGTAAAACTGCTAACAGAGATATTGAATGCTCTGCCAAAATATATTTACTAGAAAATTTGAATTTTACAGTGAATATATTTAAAAACATATTTTAAGTCAAAAGTTCGAAACTTGATGTCTAAATAAAAATGTAAAATTATGCATGTTAAAATATTTGTAATTAGGCACATAGGTCAGGTTAAGTTTTTTAAATAGGGTAAAGCATATTAGGGTCTGCTTAGAGGGAGAAAAGCCTTTTTAGCGGAATTTTGAAGCAAAACTGACCTTTGAGTGCATGTTAAAAATAATGCAAGTAATTTTCATTCAATTTATATTTAGACATAATTCTTATGTAAAAATTTCTGATATACACTAAATTATTGTAAATTACTTCACTCAAAAAATATAGAGAATGTAGAGAAATTAAAGATTTGCACATGTTGAAACATGAAATGAAAAATATTAAATATGTATGGGTATTAATGCATACCCTTGTAAAAAGCATGTATTTGCCTTTAACAAAATACATACATATTTAGTAAATTATTTATAAATGTATTTGGAAATGGAGGATTTATTCATTCATAAGTTCTTGTGAATGTTATTGTGAAGAAATCTAGTTATTATATAGACCTAAATTTATAACAATTATTGCAATTCTGTTGAAAAATATACTTATAAAACTATCTAAGCAAGAACTGCTCATACTGAAAAACAATCTATTAAAAGGGGTTTTCACAGTCTATGAGATGAGTACTAAAGTAGTAAAGTAGAATTTTTTTAATGTGCATTTTTGAAATTAAGGGTAAAAAAACTGATAAGTATTAAAACAATTATTTCCTTACATTTTGTAATAACTCAGTTACAAGTTTTAAATAATATTAAAAAAAACCCACATTTTTTCTTTAATCTCTTTCAGAAATGCCCATAGGAGGTTAAGTACATGAAAATCAGCAGCAATATTTAATGTATTTCCCTATTAAAATAAAAGGTGCTCTAACTTGAAATGAACTGAATGCAGCATTAATTATAAAGTGTCTTTGATTTTTGATTTAAAAATATTACAGAAGCTAAAAATCCTCACGTAATTGAGAAACTATTTCAAAAAGAAGCTTTGTAAATGGAAAGAAGCAATGTGTAATTTTAGTATTAATAATACAACAAACTTTGATTTTAATTTGTATAACTATTAACCGAATAAAATCGAATTAGCTTAAAATTTCTTTCTAATGTAATTAATAAAAACTTGTGAAAAATTTTATTCAAATTAAAACTTTTCTGGGGAAAGTATAGCATTTAATTTCGTTCAGAATGAAATGTTTAAAAATGTAATCTTTCACATACTTAAGACTCTCAAATATTGTAGAAAAAGAAAATATGCATTTATATGTAAATTTACAACTTAATTACAAGATGTTTTCATCTGATCATGTCAAAACCTATTGATCTTAAATAGCAAGTCACTGGATGTCTTGTCTTCAAGAGAGGTGCGCCACTGCTTCAAGGCAGTGCATGTGAAAAACCAGTGTAATCCTCTCTTCTTATTTCCCGCCTCCACGGATTACGCTCACAAAAAATACAACTAAGTTTCTTTAAGTTAAGGCAATCTTAATTACTTACTTATCTGATGGTGGGGTCAATAAATTATCATAAATAGTCCATAATTTTTTTACAGCAGTACAATAACTTGCTAAATTAATATATGTGTATAACAATTCATGTTTCCCCGAAGTACAGGAAAAATAACTGTTCTATTTTTGTATAGACTCATATTTGAAAATTAAAATTTATATTAAAAATTTTGCCATAGATGACTTTTTGATGTTTCCTTAGTATAGTGACCACTGCGCAGACCTTTATAACTTAATCTGATAATTGAATATATTGCAAGTTACAAACTTGAGAATTACATTCGTCACTTCTGGTGACTAACTGCGGTGACTGCTTTGATAAGGACGCAGCAAATTTTTCCTTATAAAAAAATTAAATACAAAGAAAAGATGAATGTTCTTAACATGTACATTCTTTGGCACTAAATTTATTTATGATTTATATGAAAAACATAACTTACTTTTTTTCTGTTTAAGAATAAATGTTTGGTTCTCATTATATAAAAAAAATTTCCACAATTTTTAGAAAAAAGCCTCTCAATTTTTTTCACAACTTTTCAGAAAAGGAAAAATAATGATATCAAATAAATTTTTCACATCTTGATAACCATTTTGATTGAAGTACAATAAAACAGAGAATATAAATTACTGGTGATTAGGGAAAAAATTCTTTTCACTTACACAATGCAGTACAAGACTTATGTCTTCTTTGAATCTTTGAATACAACGTCCAACATATTCAATGCAATAAAAATACCACGATTTTAATCTAAATTGCACATGTGCTTGGTCTTTTGAACCCTGAAAAATATACATTTCATAAAAACACAGAAAATCTTTCTATTACATTATCTAACACATACCAAATAATGTTTCACCGAAAGATACATGCACCAGCATTGCTATTCTTCATTGGTAAAATATGCACCAACATTGCTTATAATTCATTAAATGCACTGTTATCTCTTAAAACTGTTTTTGTTTTCAAAGTAAATATTTTCAATAAAAAGGTTTTCAAAATGTATCTTTCCATTTCATTCTTTGTTATTTGAAATAACTAGAAAAGAGATATATTTCTTGCATTAAAAAAAATTTACCATAGTCAAACTCAGTTCATACCCAAAGTATGTCTTTTAATTGAAAGTATTGGTGCAAATATTTTTCTAAAGAATATTGTTCGGCATGTGTAATCCTATTAAGAAAAGATTCACACAAAATACAGCACTAAAAGGTATCAAGCAATAAATACTAAATTCTAAATAAAATTGTAAAACTTTACTTTGGCTTATTTTCATTAATTTAATTTTATAAAAGAAACTAGATAGACAGTATTATATTTTATCAAAAAATATCAATAAATTTATGCTATGTTAATTTTAAACAAAATACTCAGTGACTAAAAGGTATACATTATATTGTTCAACTTCAGGAGCAAATTAATAGAATAATGTCTTGAATACTTATTTTATTTTCCATTTAAAAACAGCAACAAACAAAGGTTGAATTTTACTATCTAAAAAATACTGCAATAAATTCATGCTTGTTAGTATATTTAGAATAAATTTTCAACTAATTATGATATTCACAGTCAAGCTAGCTTTTTGAACTAAAAATCTCTTAAAATATATTAAAAAACAGAATTTTTGCACATGAAAGTTTAATTAAAAGAACATGATCGATAGTTATAACAGCTAACACAGTTTTTATCTTCAAAATAAAGAGAATCATCTTATGGCTACTGCTTTCTTATGATGGCTATCGCTGAAAGTATTTCAAAGAACATAAATCAAGTTCAAACTGATCATCAACTTTCTAACAAAAGTACTTCAACAGAAGAGCAGAATGAAACCATGATCTTAGAAAAGGTCTGATGTATTTTCAAATCATAACGGCTTTAAATGAGATACATTCAATTATTTTAATGGAAAATTAAAAATAAATGTAATTATATGATTTTAAATACATGCTGAATCTGAAAACAGATGCAATATATCGGCCTAATATATATTGAGGATTAGATTGAGGAGGTATCCCCTCCCAAAAAAAATCATTGGTGAAAAAACTGGAAACTTTTTAACATTTCACTAAAAAGTATTATAAGGAATTTCAACTTCCCGTAGAGACATACCTCCTCATAGTTTAAATATACCACTTTCCATTCACTGTAACCAAATGATGACATATCATCTAACATCCTTTACAAGACAAGATTTAGATCAAATATTGCAAAAACAAAATCTAGCCTAATTTATCATGTGCTTTGCTCTGATTTGACTGCACATATTACTACTACAATATTGTTCTAACACAGAAATGTGACTACTTACAGAAATTTATTTTTTAGAAACAGCATTTACACCAGTATGTGATATATCTACAACTAGATAAACAGCATATACCAGTCAGGTACTTCATTTGTGCAAGGCACCAGATCCTGTGCAGCTGTGCAAGGCAGTACAGTTTAGGGGCAACAAAATTTTTAGAACTTAGAGAAGTACTCGGCAGCAAAATTTAGGAATAACACGACTTTTTAGAACTTAAGGGAAGCAGTGAGCAGCAGAATTTGGAGGTGGAAATATTTTCAGAACTTAGGGAGCCACAGGGCAGTAAAAATTAGGACCCACAGAAATTGCATCAGGCAACAAAATGCCTAGCACCGGACCTCTATCTGTGCACCCGGATATAAAACATAAAACTGCATAAAAGAGATGAATTTAAGATCTAATTATCAGAGAGCACTATAAACGAAATAGTTAAAATAGATTTATTGTTATCATATATGTATATGTTTTCAGTAAATAACAATCAAGACTGAAATGAAAAAAATGAAAAGTGTGTAATTATTTTAGACTCTGCTCTCTAGGTATTATGTCAAAACCAAGACTGTTCAAATCTCTGCATTAGGAAGTATAGACATATCAAACCCAAACAGAAACTTGCCCATGCAAAATTTAAAATTAAGCGAAAACAATTTTCTTTTGAGATAGATTTTCAAGCAACTGCACAAGGGTTCCTCTTCTTTTAAGAGCAAAAGATCTGCAAAATGGGAGGAATGATGACTGTATTTACATCAAAAATATTGACAAAGCAAAGCAAACGTGAACGTAGCACTATCTGTCAAGCAAAATAGTAATAAAACAAAAAATGAAACTATTACAATTCTAAAAGCATTAGGAAATCCTAGATTGGAATTAACACAAGAAGATAAATTTTTGTGAATGTAAAAAGCTTTAAAGAAATCTATAACTGAAGAAGCTTTATGGATAATTTTGTATAACAGTAATCAAAACTATGGTTAAATTTCCAGTATGATTAGTTGTTGAATATTTGTTTATTTCTCTTTTTTAGACATAAGATTTGTTTCCCTTAATGCAAAATTTTAATGCACTTTTACTTTAACCAATACATCTCAAATCATACTAACATGATGTGCTATAAATTCACCAAGAATTAAGTCAGAGATGGTTTCCTTCAGAATCAAACAACAAATTTTATTGATAGGTAAGAAAATGACAAGAAAGTTGAACTTAGATAATGTATGCAATTTTATAACTGATAGACAGATGAAATAGAATAATGACAAAATTAATATTATTTCTAACATCAGAATATCTCTTTTGATAGCAAGATGAAGGAAAAATTTCAAACTTTATCAATGACCATGAGGGAAAATCCTCTATCAATAGCTCTTGAATTCAAATAATTGATTTCATTAGAAAGCAAAGATTTTGAAGAACAGACTTTGACAGCATAATATACATAAAAGAAGTTATTTTTTGCATAGCAAGATGGCATGGCTTAGCATCGTGATGCAAACAAACAGAAAAAGTTTTGCAGTAAATAGTGATTCTGAAATCAAATTTGATGTGCATCAACTGTTAATCAAATTCCATTCCTTTTGTTGATAATGTGGAATCTCAGGAAAGAATGGAATTGTCCGATTCAGTTTCAAAAGTGAACTGAATGACTATATCAATTTAATTCATTATCTTAATGATTTGCATTTCATTACTATCTTCTTCAAAAGATGACGCTACATCTTCATGTTTGCTCTTGCCTGCCCACTGCTTTCAATATAATTACAGTCACCACTCTTTCTATTTTGCAGAAGTTTTTGTTCTTGAAGATGAAATACACATATCTGATCATCACTGAAATCAATAAAGTTTTATTCAAAATTTACACCCAAATAAGATTACTATTTTGCCCAATTTAAAATGTCTAGAGAAAAGGCTTTTCAGTACACAATAGCTTTTAAGAGATGAAAAACTCCCACTATGAAATTGATAAGCAGTAACAAAAATTGATTCTTTTCCTCCAAGGAAACCATGGTCATACAGAAATCTAACATGAGTAATTGCTTCTTCTGTCTAAAACTCTTGGCAAATTTAACTCACAAACAGACTTTTCACGTAGAATCATCGGGAACACATAGTGGAAAGGTTAAGGAACATTTTTGTACAAATCCATCGTGATCCCAGATTTTACAAAACATGCTGCTCTCTCAAAATTCAGAGTTTTGATATGTCATGATTGCTTACAAGGTTATTTTTGGAAATCTGACTCACTTCAGTTTTTGTTTAATGCTCTTCTAGATAACCAATGACTGCTAACGATTGGGGCAAGGGTTCTGAACTAATTTATTTCATTTGCATTGTTGCAAAGCAGGAAGGAAAGGTTTATCAAAGCAGGAAACATGAAAAAAATGCTGTGCCCTCACTCGGATTCAAACTCCGGACTTCCCAAATGCTACCCAAATGTGGTTTTTAGTTACTCCATGAAGGTGCCTGGCAAGGAGGGAGAAAAATCGTATAGAAGTTTTATCATATATATACATATATGATAGATTACAATAAATTCATCTATTAGCAAGAAATTATGATAAATTAGACTACATTTCTCAATTAATAATGTTATATCTTCAATAACGCAAATGTCTTTCTTTTCTTTAGTGTACAGTTTTTCATAATATTTATCATTATATAAATTCAAGCATTAACTTGTCTTTTTTCCTTTCAATTAGTTAATAAACATATTTATCTTATTCGCCCTATTTTAAGATGCCCTCAAATTATTGCACTGGAGATACAATTTACATGTAATATACCTTACAAAGGGGAGGTGAATAGTTTATACATTTAATATACCTTACATACATTAGCTTGATATGTCACAGTCATTGTATATAATAGATAACTAAAGGTCTAATATTGCAAGGTAAAATTACCTTGATATATTTTCTGTTAAAATAACAGTTGATGGAGAAGAGATGTTAGCTTGAAACACGTTTTAAATGTTAGGTTATGCCTCTGAGATAAATATAATGTTAGATTAAAATACTTAACAGAGAACAGGTATTAATCTTAAAATGTTTTTTAAATGTCAAGTTACGCATCTAAATTACACATTATATTACACTGATAAATATTAATGCAGAAGCTATACTACATTAAAATACTTTTTAATTATAGGTTATGTGCATATACATTTAATTATAAGTTGTGTGTGATTACCAGAATGGCATTTTACATGGCAAAAGTCCTATTCAAGTCAATGTGTATTTTTTAAAGTATGCATTTTGCAGTTCATTAGAATTTTTTATGTTAGATGAAATGTAAAAATCAAATCATAGTATGAACATAACTGTACCTGGCCTACATTTTTAATAAACATACAAGTGAAAAAAAAAGAACTGATAATTAATTTAACAGAACTAACATATATAATATCATTCTCAAGCACTAGAAAAAGATGTATTACTGACAATCTTGACATTCTTTTAAATAAAAACATGAAATATTTTTAAAAATACATTTATTACCTCAGGATCCAGAGAATGAAGTAATCCTTGACAAAATATACCTAACTCAGGGCAGAATGTAGAATACAGAATTAAGGTAAAATTTTAACACTGCTTTTCAGAAATACTAGACTTCTTAACATATGATGTTATCAAGAGAAAAGAATTATCATAATTTATAGCAAAAAATACATTTTTCTGCTTCCTAAAAAATTTCAGTTATGGTAAATATATTTTTCTCCACAAAAGAAAAGAAAAAAAATTACAAATAAAAAAAAAATAAATAAAAATCAGGCTTATATATTTGCACTAAATAATCCACCCTGAAGGACTATTGTTTTCGTTTTGCAATTTTGCGTTGGAAACGTTAAAAGTCTGAATCACTTTTCAAATTGTTACCACAAAATACTGTAGCCCTGTTTTATATTTTAAGAAATTAAATAAAGAAGAATCTGCATAAATGGATGTATATTTCTCCAAATGTGATAGAAACATCCAGCATTTCCACTCGAATATGCGCATCTGGTAGCCCAAATTTGGAATTTGTTTTATTATCTACTTCATATTTTGTAAAACTTTAATGAATTTTTTATGAACAAACTCAACCAATTTAAAAGCGAGCAATGGCAACATTCTACGGGGGAATACCTTTTTATCTAAAGCGCACGGAACTGTGTATCAGAAATTCTAAAGATATACCCATTTTAAAATGATTTTCTGATATTGCTGTTAAACTGAATTTTATGGTTTAAGTGCAAAGAACATGATATTTATTAAATGAAGGTAACACACATAACGTTAAAAAATACCCCTTTGTACATAATTTAAAATCTGAAAACTTTCAGATTTTTTTTATTTTTCATTTTCTTGCAATTATATTTTTACTGCTAATAAAAAACGACCTTGATTGAAGCAGATGCTTCAAAGTAGTCTTTTCTGCTCCTCTTGTATAATTCTAGCATATGCTGTGGTATAATTTTTGTTTCAGTACAGTGTTAAGAATGGAGAAGCCAAAAATTCAGTTTCATCATATTATGCTTTTTTACCTTAAAAAAAGAAAAAAAAATATCTAATTGACTGCTTGTATAATTTGTGCTATATATGGAAGAAGGGCTACTTCTGATGACACAGTTCAAAGGTGGTTTGAGAAGTTTAAGCACAGAATATGATGTCCACTCTGAACTTCAAGATGATGCTTACTCTGGACAATCATCCTCTGTAAAGAAGGATCTATTATAAGAAGCTGTAGCTGAGAAGTCAGACTTCAAACTTCAGGACCATCACAACTAATACTCCAAACAGAGCAATAGATGATCATTTGAAGAAAATTAGGTACATAAGCTGCAACAAGGTATGGGTATTGTATACTTTTAATAAAGTAAAAGACGCTTGCCCAAGTTTTGGCATAAGTTTCTTTGTTGAAAATAAATAAAGATGTTTCTTTTTCAAAATGGCTCATTATTGGTGATGAGAAGTGGATACCATATGACAATGTTACAAGAAAAAGATAATGGTGTAAGTCACAAGAACCTCCTTTAGTAAGACTGCACACAAAAATATACCTTTTGCATAATGTGACAGCAAAAGAACTTTATTCTATAAATTGCCACCAAGTCGGATAATAAATTCAGAAAAAGACTCCCCGAATGGTTTTTTTAAAATTAAAAATAGTAGCAAAATGTTCAGAAATAATGTATCATTAAAAAGTTGTCTTCTATCAGATAGAAGCCCCACATTTCAAGACTATGAGTGGCATACTTGTGTCTTCCCCACCTATTCACTACACCTTACTGACTCGGATTTTCATCTCTTCAGACCACTTCAAAGTTCCCTGAATGGTCTGGTGTTCATTTCTTTGGAGACTGTCAAGAATCATTTCCGCAAATTCTTTATTAATAAACCTAATGATGCTTTTAAAAAAAATGAAATTTTCCAGCTGGCAGATAGATGACAAAAAATTCATAGATCAAAATGGTTGGTGACTGTCAAGCAGCATTTCAGTAAATTCTTTTCTAATAAATCTAAGGATTTTTAATCATTAGATTTATTAGAAAAGAATCTAATAATTTTTATTAGATTTATTATTAATTTATTAGAAATTTCTAATGATAATCTCTAAATCTAACAAATGATTATTTTCTAATAAATCTAAAGATTTTTTTAAAAAAGAACTTTCCGGCTTCCAAACAATAACAAAAGATGATAAACAAAATGGTGCTTATTTTATTCAATGAAATTTCCTAATGCTTTCATACTCCTTCATTTGTATTTATCATAAAAAAACTGCAAAACTTTCCAGATGACCCAATATTTATTCCAATACCTATAGCATGATTATAACTATAGCAGCCTTCAAATTATGTTCTGCAAAGCCTTAGGATTCTAGACAGTTCCTCTGTGTGTTCCGTAAGTCAAAATCAAAATTCAAAAGAATTTTTTATCACCATATGGACCAAAAACTAGCGATCTAAAATAATTAATTATATAATACTTTTCAGATCTACTGTTATTGCTACCTAAAATAACACGTGTGGCATTTCACAATTACCTGTAATCCCCAAAACATGATGTATAAAGTGGCGCCATCATAATAATTAAATTGTACTTTTGATTTGTGCTGATTTCATATTGTTCATATTGCCATTTTCAAAAGTATGTTTTGAACCCAATTATCTGTCTTATGATTATCACTTTTCCTGAATTCACTTCCCTACCTGAAAGTTCGAGAATTATTCTTTGTGATTTATTTTATGAAATTACAATTCTTTCCTCTGAAACTATTTATGTGTGTGAAAGTTTAAGTACCATTTCATGAATAGTGGTTTAATTGGCCCACAATTATATTCACCCTTTCAGATTTTATAATTCTCTAATTAATATTTTTTAGTCTAAAATGAGTCTGTTATAGTACAGTTCACAAAATAACATTAAAATTAAAAGTTCAATTACCACAATTCATGCACAAAAAAAACTTGAAATAGTCCAAGCAATTATGAACAATATTATTGCAGCTTTATGCATGTCTTAGTATTGCTTTCAAAGGATATGATTCCATAGCTCCATTAGCAGGACCAATGAGACAAATGAAAAATGTGTATACTTTGGGTGAAGTAATAATATCTGAGGTATTTTCATCAGCGGCTGGAGCATTTTTCGATAATCTGTGGTAATAGCAGCCAAAAGACTGATCGGAATCATCACTAAAAGAAAATATTTTTCAAGAATAAAAATATATTTATATGTTGCCATACACATAATTTTTTTCACATTTTATTGAATATTTTTATATTTGTAATATTGTAAGATACAAAGTTTCAAATTTTGATGTTTTTCATTAACACAACCACTTTAAAATAAAAATGGTAAAATGTGTTTGAGATATCACTCAGTACAGTTTTGGGTAACAATTTATCTTTAACAAGCAAGACTACGATTTTCTGGAATACAAATTTTAAAAGTTCTTCACTCTTAAAATTTTAATAAAACCTACAAGGTGTACAAGATAAAAATCCCTACACACTGGGAATACATTCCATGGTCTGAGACGAGTACCATCCCCCCCCCATGTTTTATTAAGAATATATAAATAATGTGATAACTCATATTGATTTATCATACACTATTGAAGATCATCTCTTGAAACATGATTTACAGGAGCTATTGGATAATGTTCCTCATCCTAAATGTTTATGCATTAAGCAAAAACATATTATTATGGATTTCGTATTTATTTAGAATTGTAATTAAAATTGCTTTGTTTTCCTATTCAACGCAGATGATTTTTGAAGAGAAAACTACATCGGAAAAGTAAAAATAAATGAGTGCATGCACTTAATATTTAATAAATAAATATCTCGTTAATTGCTGTTGCCATCCACAAAAATTGAGAAAAATCAAGAAAATAGGTTTTACCAGAATATTCTGGTGAATAATTAAAAAGCTTATAAAAGCCGAATTAAAACACCTCAGCTCAGTTGGAGCTGTTTTTTTAAGCGAACTGTTGTTTATTTAATGCTGTTATTCATTGTAGCGAATTCACTGTGAGATAGAATTAGTTTCCCTGTTTTGAACTGAGTTCTGTTTAATGTTTGAGACATTGTGATATTGTACGAATATTTCTGAGGAAATATTTCAGCATTTTGTTTTATTTCTTGTGAAAAGAATAAATTTTATCAACTTTTTAACGACTTGTGCATTCAATCCATTACAAACCCGTATGCATGCAACAATATGCACTATGCTGCACAATTTACACAGGATGTTCAGGAATTTCTGCATTGCATATACTGCCACAGATGAATTGGATGAGGTAACACAGATGAATTGCATTCACCACTGTGAAACAGAATGGCACATTCTATTAAATAGCTACACAATCTTCCATTTTGAATTCACTAGGTTATTTTGTGAGGTGATGTAAATGAAAGTCTATGAATATATGTATCCAGTTGCTCCACAAAATAAATTCTTGCATTAGTACATTGAGAACACTATCCAATGGCACCTAAACACTACACACATTTTTGACATATCCGCTGCTCTCTATGTCAGTGATGAAATGCGTTACTACTAGTGTCTTGCATCTTGAGCATTTACTGTTTCTTCCATGTATATGTACAAGCTTCCCTTACTGTCTTTATAATGTGTTCCAAGCTATCAACATTGAATTACATTCATTAAGAAAATGCACACATCCTCTTTTAATTATGACAACCAGGGTCATACGGGCCAATATCTGTAGCTTTATTCCTTCATTCAGCTGTGTATGTCTATCTTTCCTGAATACGTAAGGTAACTAACCATTTACATACTTTTGCCATAAATCTTCCAACATCCTGTAGCTCATAAACTATATGTTCTCATAAACTACATACTTCTTGCGTATTTTTTACTTATCTTCTACAGAATAATTAACTTCTGGGTTGTAGTAACTTTATAATACAATACCCTGTACTAAAAAAGCATTTTAAATGTCTTCACTAAAAATTTTGGTTTCTATTTATCTCTTTCCTTTGATTTCTTATTCAACTCAACTCTTCCAAAAGATTTTAAATGAACTCTTGAGAATTTAAAATTATACACAAATGAGCTAAACATCCAAGATAGCTCATATGCCCACATATTGCTATCATGGTTCAAGTTTTCCCTGTTTAGTAAATAGTTTAGTTGTAATAAATTGACCTAAAGCAGGGGTGGGCATTATGTCAATCACAGTCCATCAGTGGACTGACAAGACAATTTGGAAGTGATCACATTTATTAAGCCACACATACTAAAAGACACATATTTATGCAAGTAATGCAAAATCCACTAGACACGTGAACTGTCTTTTTCACAGTCAAGGTGACTGTGTTTACTTAAACAAGTGTTTTGATGGATGTGTAAATGACAAACGCACCTTCATAAGCAGAGCGTAATAACACAGAAGTACATTTATCAGTTACACATTCATCAGTTTGCAGCTTGCTGTATTGAATATTTATAGTTGTTAACCATTCAGTCTCAGAGCCATGAATTAAAATGAGTTGAAGACTCATTAGAATATGTGAACTGATCATTTGCAGATGATTATAATGTAAATAAACCATGATATGCAACTTTGCTCTATTTTAGCGATATACATATAAATATTCAGTTTGGCAATTTTGTGTTACTTATAGTTCCCTAGTAAATATAGTAATCTGTCATATTTTAAAAAAGGGATATGATGTCAGAAACAAGTGCAAAGGAAAGAAATACAAGCAATTTTAATAAAAAATAAGAAGAACAGTTTTTAGTCCAAAGGGGTTTGTCTCTGAAGGACTATCATTTTCGCTTTGCGATTTTGCATTGTAAACATTAAAAGTCTGAATCACTTTTCAAACTGTTGCCACCAAATATTGCAGTCCTGTTAATTATATTTAACGAAGTTAAATAATGAAGAATCTGCATAAATGTATGTATATTTCTCCAAATGTGATAAAACAACAGTACCTAGAGCCATTCAATTTTGAATAACGTATATTTCCATTCGAATATCCACATCTGGAAGCCCGAATCTAAAATTTGTTTTATTATTGATTTCATATTTTGTAAAACTTTAACGAATTTTTGATGAACAAACTCAAATGATTTAAAAGCGAGAAATGGCAACACTCTATGGGGGGGATCTCTTTTTATCTAAAGCGCATGGAACTGTGTATCAGAAATTCTAAAGGTATACTCATTTTAAAATTATTTTGCGATATTGCTGCTGAACTGAATTTTATGGTTTAAGTGCAAAGAACATGATATTTAATAAATAAAGGTAACAAAAAAATATTAAAAAATGCCCCATTGGACGTAATTTAAAATCTGAAACCTTTCAGATTTTTTTTTCCCTCCACACTGGTGAATACAAAAGATTCAGATTTATACAGCTGTATCGATGACAACTGATGACCAGACAAATCAATGGATTTTTGGCAGTGTATATCAGAAATGATGAAATTTCCTTTTTTATCATTGCATTATTCACAAGCAAGCCCTCTGTTGTAAAATTCTACACATATACCACGTTCCGTGAATCTATATGAAAATTCTGAACACAATTTAAATAATTATCCATAGAAGAAACTGAATCTGAGTAAGAGGGATAGTTACATCACACATATCTTCATTGGTTAAGATGAGGCATATTTTTATAAAGATTCAGGGACCTATTACAAGAGATTTTTTAGAATTAAAAGATTAAGCATACAATTGGACTCAGTGGTAACATTAGGCTGATGGATTTAGCTTTTGCTGTTGACACAAGAAACTATTTTAGAATTGCAAGGGAAAAAAAATCAAACATTAGCTGAATTGATTGGCTTTGTTAATACTTTCAAAAACAAATTAAAGCTAATATTTTCTCAGTTCATTCGGTAATAAATGATAAAGGTTTGGCATGAAAAAACAATCTGAAAGTTTTCAAAAATATTTTTGGTGAGTTACAGAGATTCATTCAACAAAGAGAAATATTATGAGAAAATCATAATTCTTCACTCCAAATTGGGAAAACGTTTTCAATAATTGCTAGACTAGACCCTATCATTACTTCCATGTGTAAAGCATTTAGCAATGTTGATATGGAAGAGATAACTAAAACTAGAAATAATATATTCCCTTTATTGCTTGAGGAAAATGAAGTTCTTTTAATTCAAAATGATATAATTTTAAAAGCACATAGCTCAGAACTTAAAAAAAAATAACTTTTGGAATCTAATGGTCGAAGTTAAATATCCTAATTTATAAAAGCTGCATTTCATTTATAATCATTTTTTGGCTCTACCTATGCATCAAATCTGCATTTTTCAAGACGAATAAAATAAAAATATGATTTCTGTCTTACAGATGGCCACTTAGAATCCTGTGCAAAACTAGTAATTAGTAATTATATAACAAGCTATTCAAAATTAGTGAATAGTTTGCAGACTAAGTCTTCTACTAATTATAACTTCAAGAACTAACTTCAGGTGAACGTGATTCATTTATTTAGCTTTAGAACATCGAAAGGTACAATTTGATAAATGTTTGGCATCAGGAGAAAAGATTTGAAATTTTTAGAGCAAAATAAATGTAAATGATGGGGAAGTAATAATTTTGTATAATCTGAGATGACTTAAAAAAATAAAGTATTATCAAACATATATTTAAAATATTTAAGTACTTTTTATATGCCATTTATCTGCAATTTCTTTTTATTTGCATATAAAGAGAGAAAATATAAAAATGTCAAAAAAATGAACATATTAATGTGCTTTATTTCTTTATTCTTCTGATTTTTTTAGTTTTAATTTAATAATCTTTCTTATATGACCCAAAATTCACAGAAAGACTGGTCCCAGGCTACACAAATTTCTGATTTGCTACTAAATGTTTCTCAAAATTGATTAAATGAGTAAATACCACTAATAATAAAACTCAGTAAAATACCTTAGAAAAATACACAGATCATTACACTGCATGTTTCAATAAAGTCACCTGAATTGCAATACAGCATATTTTCCCTCATTTTCAAAACTCAGATCTTCTCTACCAGAAAGTGTTTTCAGAAGATAACAACGGACTACAGTTTCTTGTTCTGCATCTAAATTTCCCTCTAAAAGTGACAAACTATAAAACAAAAGTTATGCAAGAACTTCAAAAGAATATGAAGATATACAGCAATAAAAAAACAATATTATGCATTTAAAGTATACAGAAGTATTTTACATAAAATGATGGATAAATACATTTACATTCAATAAACCTATTGAAAAAAGACCTGTTGAGATTTTATAAAACATTTAAACCACATAACTAACTTAAGAAATGTATCTTTTTACATGGCATAAAATTACAAGAATTACCTGGGCCAAACATTAAACAATTATTCATTCTACAGTTAACATGCACTGAAACACATATATAACTCATTAAAATAAAAGGTAAAACAATGGAAGCCTAGGATTGGCTTATTTCAAAACCCATCAAATCAAACTATTTATTTAAATATTTATATATTTTTTATTTATTTAAACATGTTTTGTATTTCATGAAAAAAATAATTACATGCACACTCATATTAAATTACTAATTAATATATTAAATTATATTTTGTTGAGAAAATAATTCAGAAATTAAAGTTACAAAATTATGTTTCACATTTGCTTATTAATCAGATTTCATTCATATACGGAAGTAAAATTAGGCAAAAATCAAATTTTTGATTGCTGATTTTTGTTTTCAAGATTTATCTAAGCTTCAATTTTGCCTAAAAAAATATTTGTACTTACTTTCTTACAATTAATACATTTATTTGTGCATGAATGAAATTAAACTACTTTCATCACTTGAAATATTTTTCCTTCAATGAGATACATGGTGGCATTGTGTAATAGGTATGTTAAGATCATTTTTTGTAGAAACTTCATATATATATGTATATATGAGGTTATACAGAATATACTTGTCAGGTCATATATATACTTGACATCATTTTTTTAAAAAAGGGAGAAGAGGAGGGCAACAATTTTAGGACTTTGCTGGGATTTACAAAATTAGTTCTTTACAACAAACAGACAGCTGCCAAAAATTTTCATAAATGGTCATCTCTTACAGTGTGACAGGATTCCCAAATATCTTGGTTTTATCCTCGACTCTGAAATAATGTGTAATAAGCACACTGATCTACTGGTATCTAGGGCTAGAGACTGAATATTTTCAAATTTATTTCTGGCTGCAACTGGCATGCTGATGCCAAGACCCTTAGGACAACTTATGTCTGCCTTATAAGACTGATTCTTGAATATGGTTTTGAAATCTATCATGTTGCCTCAGATACAAATCTTCAAAAACTGTAAAGGGTACATCTGAGTACAGCTCACCTTATTACAGGACTTTGCAACAGTACTCCAGCTGAAATAGTACTTTACGAAGCTGATTTGCAACCTTTCTGGCTGAGAAGTATTCCTAATCTTATCACATACTTCAGCAAACTCTTGAAGTTTTTGCGATCAGCATCGTACTGCAGTCTTTTCGAATGGTTGTCAAAATAATCAAATATTAAAAAGGAATAGTCCCCTCAATCATGCTAAGAAATCGGATGTAGTACAGTTTTCTGTTGAATTTAATTCTTTAAAACCTCTCACATCCCCTATGGACTCATTGTCTGGTGTGTGTTTTTTTATACAGAGTTATTAACTATTACTAATAAGTCCTCTCAACATCCTGAATACTTAAGACAGGCTGCTATGGAAGTGATTAATGGAATACTTGTTGAGGCAGTTCTGATTTACACAGATGGCAATAAGAATGAACATGGACACACTGGTTGTGGGGCTGGGGCTTTTATAAAATTTGGAGTGGAAGAAATATCTCTCAAGCACAGAAATACCAATTTCGATTCCATTTTCGGCTCTGAATTGATTGCTATTGATATAGCTTTAGACTATGCTTTAGAGCAATGCTTATCCAGGGAAACCTGGATCATTATGGTCAGCCAAAGTGTAGTCCAATACCTAGATAACTGGAAAAATATCAGAGACCTAAGAAGAATTAAAGTTATTGAAAAACTTAAGACCATTCTTCTATCCACCTACAATGGATACCATTACATGTAAATCTCAAATATAATTATACAGCTGATAGATTAGCAAAATAGGATATTTTCATGCCTCAGGTTTATGCTGAACCTTTGACCTACCTTTAACCAAGAAGAAAGGCTTTAATTAACAGTTCTTGGAGACAGCTACTGACACACTCATGGTATTGTAGATAGTATTGGTCCTGGTACTGCTATTGGTTTCAAGGGTAACAAGGAAGGAGCAAACGGCTTTGGCTCGGTTAACTTCAGGACATTTAAGGACCCTCAGATATTCCTGTGATACTAAAACTTTTCCCACTTGCTCCAAATGTAAAAACCATGAAGCTACTGTGCAACATCGACTTAGTTGTGTTGCCTTGGTGCATGAAGATCTGCTGAAGAGACCTAATTTCAAATTGAAAGTTATGAAGGTGAATGAACTTACGGATCTGACCTGATTCAGATCAGAGGGATTAGTAAGAAGATGAAGAGAGAAAAGATTTTCTTTCCTTTAAACTAACATTACGTTTTTAAATACCTTTTTCACAAATATTTATAACTTATCTTAGTACTTATTAAACCCTGAGTGGCATGGCCATCTTTATCCAGTCATGAGACTTAAATTTTGTCACTTGGTATACATTTGCTTATAATTTAAACTCTGAGAGGCATGAGTTTTTGGATCTGCCATGAAGGCCTGTATTTAAAAAGGATTTATTAGATGAATTTGGGTGATTATTTTATTTTAGTCTCTACATTCATAAACTTACATTTATTAAGATGACATTTACATTATTAAAGAAAGTAAGAAAGCAAAAGATCTTAAATTATAAACTAATATGTACCAGGTGATAAAAAATCTCATGAGCATATAAAGCCAGTCATGGCATTCAGACAGTTAAAAAATGTTGCTTTCTTAACTTTCTTTGATGTAAATATCCTCTTATCGAATGTAAGTATATAAAAAAGAGACTAAAATAAGTAATATAAATGTGGCTAATAAATGCTATTTACATACAGGTCTTCATCAGAAGATGGCAAGGATTATGTTGCTGAAAGATAAGTGAAAGATGATATGAGGCATGACTAGGCAACAGTTTAATTTTTTTATATTTTTTTAATGCCACAGTAGATTTTATTCAAAATGATAATATTAGCAGTCAAAGGAATGTCTAAACAGATGTTAAAGTTATATTGAAAGAATGTATAAATTTGAGAATTGAGGAATACTTATTTTCTTGCAAAATATCACAATTTTGAAATTGGAATGAATTTCTCAATATAGTAATTTTCTTAATTGTAATTACACTGAAATGCTATCTCATTCATGAATGAGATTTAAACATTATTATATATGCTTACACTTACAAATTTAACAAATGGAGAATTATAAAGATTTTCAAAAAAATGAACAGAATAAAGACATACACAACATATATTCAACCTATACTGAAACAATGGATTCAAATACTGACAACAGAAAACACCAGGGCTGGATTAACCATTAAGCGATATAAACACATGCTTAGGGCATCAAGGAAAGGAGGTAGTATAAAAAGTTCTTTAGGTATGCAGGATAGGAGGCACTAAAAAATTTTCCATTGCTGGTTTTATCATGGTGCAGCTAAACCAAAAACCGAGTGTGAGAGACAAGGAATGAAGAATAAATTAGCACTAGAAATGAAAAAAATATGTGGAGGCATCAGTATCTTTTAAGTGCTTATGGCCTCCGAAGGTCTTAATCCAGCTCTGGCAAACATTATTTAAAACATCAAAGCCATAAGGCAGCAGTGTAATTATCATTGATAACTTATGCATGAAGTGACACTAAGTTTAAAAAAAAAAAGATTTGCAGTGATGCTGTCAAACAAAATGGCCAACCAGATGGTATACTGGTTGTGATGCTGACTGTTTGACAGTTGGACCCAGGTTCAAATCTCAAAGAAGGGATGGATGTGTGGCAGACCCCACAAAGGGAAAGAAATTTATGTGTGGAATCCTTCACAAGTCACAGTCTCTGAGCTATTACAAGGTATAAGATGACATGCCCTAACATTGCAGATGCAGTAATTTGTTCAGTAATGCCCTCATTTGACATTACAAGAGTCATCATTTTACAACTAGTTTCACAAGATTTTAGACCATGCACTACATCTGACAGCAAGGCCTTTCAGAGGATGGACTAACTAAACATCAATCCAGCTATAACAAATCAGAAGACATAAAATACAATGAAAAAAATTAATAGGGCATGACTAATTTAGTCAAACTGTTTTAAAAAAAGCAAGAACTTAGAATACTACTCAACTAGAGAGACTCTTACCACTAGCAAGATCCTTATATAACATGTATAATAATTGTTTCTATACCTTAAATATTAACTGTCAGTCTCATCATGAATTGTTAACAGAGCTTCTAATAAATTTATAATAAATGTGCTTTAGTTCTATATGCAGTAAGTAATTCACAACCTAAACAAATGCAACCTAACCAAATTGCAAACCTGTCAGTTACCAATCCTTACATAGACTCCCTCATCTGTGCATCCTGAATCTGTGAGAGTCGTCACCCCAGATGCTTGTCAACATATACCGCCTGTGCACCAAGTTGGCATGCAAAATACACAGGAAGCTGAAAGTTCTCTTTAGTGTTTGATGGAAAGAGGGACGGGAGAATCTCAGACCACCTCCAGGATGTTCTTCCTCAAAACTGAGGAGGAGCTGCAGTCAGTACCGCAACCTACTGTGAAATTCTGGTGTCCCATCTATTTATACCTATACCTGTGAAGCAGAAACATTCCACAGCTGCTCCTACCATAATATCTGAAACTGACAAGTATTTCTTGGAAAATGAACAAATTAAGTACATCATTGAGTACTCCAAGGTGACCACCTCCATGTGACAGCAAAATAGTTTGGAATTACACGTAGTTATTTTCAAGAAAATTTAGTACATAATTTTTAAGAAGAGAAAACGATAAGGTGATAAGAAAAGATGACAAAATTAAGAATGTTACTATTTTTTTTTATTACTCAAGTAAAATAGATCGATGAATATAATAACTAATTGAGCTTATTGTGACAAACAATTCTGATTGATTTTTGTTCTTCAATTAGAAGAAGCTTGTATTTCCAAATAACTATTAGTTCACAATGCCCCTTGAGATTTTGGGTCCCTTGGTGGCTGCCAGCTGCTAACCTCTGATGGTTCTGATAAGAATTCATTTCCTTCTAACTAGAATGGAAGGTAAACTGCCTAATTAAGTATGATATTTTACCTTGGTATAAAAAGAAAAGTTGGTGATGCATTGTTACATTTTTATTTTCAGCCATACCAGTGAACATTACAGTAGCTATAAGACTAAACTGAAATTATTCAATTGTGGCTGTTATAACTAACAGTAGTTATGCAGTTATATATATAATTAGCAGTAGTTATGCAATTATATAGAGAATGTTTATTCATGCAGTTATAAATAGTTATTATACCTGTGTGGTTTATTTAGTGTAGTAGCTCACATTTGTTTTTGAACCCTTATATTTTTTTTTAACTTTATTTTCATAGATCTTATACTAAATACTGAAACACAGACTTCAATTTTTTTTTCCCTAATATATTATTTTTTCTTTTCCTATTTTGAGCTTTACTCGTCGCAAAATAAATATCATGAAATTATTCCTTATAATAAAATAATTTGATACTTTTCATTAAAGATACACCAGTGTGTGTGTCACGCATACATACATAATTTCCAGATGGTGTGTCTTTAGCATAAAAGTACCAATAATCTATTACAAAAATGTTAATCAGTATCTAACGTATTAATTTGAAAACAAGTTTTGGTAGATGATATTTCTTGTCATAATTTTTTGTTTTAAATGAAAATATGTCAGAAATACAGTAAAAGTACGTAGTGTGCTTTTTTAAGTAAGGTCCGTTTTGTTATATACACTAATAAGGTGGTGCACATGCCGCAATGAGTGCTTGCATCATGTCCTGGCATTCCTTGAAAACAACTGTACTCAGCTTCAGCTGTGTAAGTAACCTGTTGTATAGCTGTGTAGGCTTAAAATGTTCAAGACTATCGAATCGCCCACCCCATGCAAGTTATGGTCAGTGATACATTTTTTGTCAGCAAGAAACCTGTCTGCTACAGACATTCACTCGCAGATTTGTGAAGTTTACGGAGTTACTGCCATGAGTGAAGGCAAAGTTTGTAAGTGGCTCAGAGATTTCAAAACTGGCTGCGACAACATCCCTGATGAGTCCAGCTCCAGTCGCCCT
The DNA here is from genome assembly GCA_000611955.2 of Stegodyphus mimosarum. Taxonomy (NCBI): domain Eukaryota; kingdom Metazoa; phylum Arthropoda; class Arachnida; order Araneae; family Eresidae; genus Stegodyphus; species Stegodyphus mimosarum. The sequence goes on from KK119890.1 coordinate 941,332, forward strand.
TCTGAGATCACAGAAGATATGATGGCTTCTACTGAAGTGAAAATTCTTGAGAACACAGTCTTCACAATAGGAACTCTTTCAAACAAATTTCCTGAAGTGTCTAGGTCAGTGCTATACAAGATTATTTCTGAAAAGTTAAGATTTAAAAAACTGTGCTCCCATTGGGTCCCTAAACTCCTAACAGAAGTCCATAAAAACAAAAGATTTGAGTGTTCGCTGAATTTTTTGACTCATTATAATGAAGAAGGTGACACCATGTTGAGTCAGATCATAATGGGGGATGAAACATGGGTTTCCCACTTCATGCCCAAATGGAAGCAACAGAGCATGGAGTGGAGACACACACACTCTAGTGTAAGGGTTAAAGACAAACAGACTCTGTCCCAGTACAAGACTATGGCATCCGTGTTTTGGAATAGGTATGGTGCTTTTTTGGTCGACTTCATGCAACGCAGAACAACCATAAATGTGGCAGCCTACAGCCAAACCTTGCAAAAGCTATGCACAGCAATTCAAAAACAAAAGACGCCACATTCTCACAGAGGAAATTTGGCTACTCCACGACAATGCAAGGCCTCACACAACATCTCAGACTTGAGCTTTATTGGACTCTTTTTGGGTGAGAAGATTTGAACCCCCCTACCCTGCACCAAGCGATTTTCATCTTTTCCACTATCTCAAACAACATCTTGGTGGCAACTACTACAACAATGATGAAGACCTGAAAACAGCCATGATCTTTTGGTTATCGGAGCAGGCGGCAAGATTCTATAAAGAGGATATTCAAAATCTAGTTCTAAGGTATGATAAGTGTTTAAACAAACTTGGCAACTATGTTGAAAAATAGAGAAAGGTATGTGGTATCTGGAAATAAATTTAGTTTTTGAAAATTTTCTTTTTTTTTTTTTTATTTTGAAATGGCCCTTACTTAAAAAACACCATCTCGTAAAAGCAAACAGTAAAAGCCTGACTATCCAATATTCAAGCTGGAAGCATTCAGAGGAAAGTTCAATTAACAAGAATATTTTACAATTTTAGAAAAATATTTTCCTCCAAAAAATTGAGTAAATTGTAATACCATTATAGAGTTCATTACACAATCAGCATGCATACATAATCATGAAACACCAATAATGTATTTAGTACCAATAATGTATACACATGATGTCATAGATCAATGATAAACATTGCCTTGATTTTACACAAGCCCAATTAATTCTAAGATGATTTAATTTTTTTAAAGAAGGATATAAGTTTTGTTTTTATTATTATTTTTTTTTTAGTCCAAAGGGGCTTTGTTCCTGAAGAACTATTGTTTTTGTTTTGCCACTTTGCGTTGATTCACTATAAATGTCCAATTCACTTTTCAAATTTTTTGCCATCAAATGTTATCACCCTGTATTATATTTAAAGAAACTAAATAATGAAAAATCTGCATAAATGTATGTATATTTCTCCAAATGTGATAAAACAACGGTACCTAAAGCCATCCAATTTTGAATAATGTACATTTCCACCCGAATACGTGCATCTGGAAGCCCAAATTTGGAATTGTTTTATTATCTATTTCATATTTTGTAAAACTTTAACAAATATTTGATCAACAAACTCAATGGTTTAAAAGTAAGCAATGGTAACACTTTATGGGGGG
>KK119890.1:943006-969424 GCA_000611955.2 Stegodyphus mimosarum
CTGTGTGCGGAGCTGTGTATGAGAAATTCTAAAGATACGCTCATTTTAAAATTATTTTTTGATATTGCTGTTGAACTGAATTTTATGGTTTAAGTACAAAGAACATGATATTTAATAAATAAAGGTAATACACAAAACGTTAAAAAAATGCACCTTTGGATGTAATTTGAAATCTGAAACCTTCCAGTTCAGTTTTTTTTAATTTTATTTTTATTCAGCATATTGAAAAAAATATATTGATATTTGGGACAGCCTTCTATGGAACAGAATGCAATAGCATATGTTCAGAGTTACAGCATCCTACCACCAAAAATAGACATGATGCACGACTTTATTTGAAAGCAAATAAGCAATGCTGATGCAAGATGTAAAATTATGATAGGCAATTTAAGTTTTTTATATGCTATATCCCTAATTTGTATCTGTGTGTTATCTAACATTAAAAAAAAAAAAAAAAAAGAATATCTGTTCTTTCAAACTTCTGCTGAAATGATTGCCAACATCTTCGCCAACTTTCATGTTCAAAAAGATTTCATAATTAGATAAGATGTTTTACTTTCATGTTTAAGGTCTATGGAATACACTGGCGCTTATGTCCAAAATGCACTTTTTTCCCCCTACATCTTATATAATTTTAAATGTAGTCTCTTGGTTTGCAAATTAGTAACAAATAAGAAGATTGTTTTTAAAATTTTAAACCCCAAATTAATTTCATTCATTTGGCTTTTCTACCATGAATTGCAGTTTTTTATACACTCAACTTTCCAAAATTTGCCTGTATTTCAATTTTGCATTTCCCAAGCCTTCTGTTGCTCGTACTATATTAACAGTTTCATATCTGAAGCAAATGTGGCAAGATGATACAAATTAGCATGTTCTATTAGTAATTTAGTTATTCATAATTTTAAAAATGGTAAGAGCATTAAAAAAATCGAAAAGGTCCTTGATGCAAAGCATTCAACTATTTTTGATATTATAAAAAAAAAAAAAAATTGTATGGAAAGGTTGAAAATGTGCAGATGCCCCGATCATATTCCCAGCTAACACCAAAGTTTGGTTTGGTTTGGTTTATTTGGCTATTTCAAAATCAATTTGGTTTGATTTATTTGACTATGTCAAAGCACTCAAGGGCTATCTGCCTACACAGAGGAGTGTCTTCATGGAGGGCTTTCTAAGGGAAACTGGCTTGTATACCTGTTAGACCAAGAAAATGTCCCTGCAGTCAATCATTTCGTTGGAATTCAAACACACTACAAATTTTCAGTGACTTTATCAGTCAGCTGCTGGTGGGCAAGATGCTCATCACCCCCCAAAAATTGGAAAATTATCTTATGGAAAGTCAAACAAGACTCAAAAACTGAAAGTGCTGTAAAGCTTGTGCTGCAAAATTGTAGCAGATTTAAAAGAATAATTTTCAATAAAAGATGATTGTAAAACCACCAGAAGAGTTATTAGGCACCTGGATAGAACCGGCTATCAACAAAAAGGAAATTCTCCATCAACAAAAATATAAGGGAAATATCACCTGCACTTATAAAATCCACAGTGAGCAAAGATTTATATTGGAGCAATGTTATATTTGCAAATGAGTCAAAATCTAATATATTTGTGTACAATGAATGAATAACTATCTAAAGAAAGTCGAATGAAGAACAAAATTCAAGAAACCTCTTGCTTATAGTTAAGCATGAAAGTGAAAACATAATCGGTTAGAATAGATTTTAAGATACTCTTTGTATTATGGCATAGTTGTTGTTTCATTTATCGTCAAGTTGTTGTTTTATTTATCGCCAACGTGTTGTTTCATTTATGGTAACCGGACTAGTTGAATGTTATGGAAACCCTAGTACAATGTAATCATTTGCATTATTCTGGGAAATTTGGAATGATGGGATGTTTTGTATGGGTTTTGTGGTGTGTGTTGGTTGGGAAGTATATTGCTTGTTTCATTGTTTAGAAGGTAGAATGGTTGAATGTAGCAAGATTAATTTGAAGTTTCTGTACGATTTGAAAGGAAAAGGGAAAAGAGCGTTAATTGACTGTGGTATAAATGAAGGTTTACTTAGTAACCATTATAAGTGTCCTGTATGTAGAAAGGATATGCATTTAGTTGAACATAAAAATCATTTAGATAAATTTGAATGGGTTTGTAGGAAGAAAGGTTCAGATGGTCACTATGTGAAGCATTCGATCAGAAAGGGTACCTGGTTTGAAAAAAGTCATTTGAGTATGATTGATATTTTGATTTTTACATGGCTTTGGGTGTATGAAGCAAATTCAAAAATTATCAAGATGGAATTTAATATTAATAATGATAAGACAGTAATGGATTGGAAAAAATTTTGTAGGGATGTGTACATGGATATTTGTCTTCAGAAAGGTGAAAAGATTGGGGGTAAGGAAATTGTTGTTGAAATAGATGAAAGCAAATTTGGGAAACGGAAGTATAATAGAGGTAAACAAGTGGTGGGAAAGTGGGTGTTTGGTGGAATAGAACGAGGAATGGAAAGGTGTTTTTTCGAAGTGATTGATGATAGAAGGAAAGAAACTTTATTGGATGTAATTGAACGAAATATTTTACCAGGTACAACTATTATATCTGACTATTGGAAGTCCTACAATTGTCTTTCTGGTTACAGGTTTGTTCACCTTTCCGTGAATCATGCATTGACATTTAACAATCCAGAAATGGGAGCTCATATAAATAATACTGAAGGCATGTGAAGTGTTGTGAAAAGAGATTTCCGGAAAAAACATCATCGACAGTCGGGAACCATGCAGGATATTTTTGACTCCTGTTTTTGTGAATTTATGTGGCGACGCCAATATACAGATTTGAGTTCAGATAATTTTAGGAAGTTTTTGGATGTTGTTAAGGAATTTTGTGTGTCACAGACTGAAGACGAAGTAACTTCTAAATAGGGTCAGTCCATATTCACTTTTTGTAGTGCGTAAATGCATAACATGTTCTTCCTTTTATGTTATTTTATTGTTTGGTTTAAAATGAAATTTATTGAGATTGTGTACTTTTTGTTTGCCTGTACTGTAGAACTGTGTGCTCCTTTGACTTTTTAAGTGAAAATACATCAATGTGTACATGGACAAACTCAAGGGAGTGAGTAACGCATACTTTGTGCAATTCTCTGATATTTTTTTAAGTGAAAATAGGTCAATGTGTACATGGATAAAGTCATAGGAGTGCACAATGCTATTTTTGTGCAATTCTCTGATGTTTTTTTAAGTGAAAATAGGTCGATGTGTACATGGATACTGAGTTTGTGGAATTCTTTGTCTTGTTATTTTGGCTTTGTGTAGCGGTGAATTTTGACGCGAAGATTGCAGCTATGCAAGCCAAAATAAGAAGTCAATGAACTGCATAAACTCGGTATCCATGTACCGCCAAAAATCGCTAAGTTTCTCCAAGGGGTACCCTAAAGTATATATTTTTAACACATAATCATATGGAGATGTTCTACTGTCTATGGGAAGAGAAATTTAGTTTTTATAAAATATAATATGGGTTAATATAAATATATAAATATTCATAATCAAAGTAGCAGCAAGAAAAGTTGGAAAGCAAAATATACTCAAGTTCCTATGAAGATGATGAATCTCCACCATACACTTGCAGTTATCATGCAATTGAAGTAATCAAAACTCCTCTATACTCTCCAAACTTAAATCCTATTGAACAATTCTAGAATGAATTTGAGAAAAGAGTAAGGAAATGTGGTATTTCTTTGAAAAGAATTTTATTTTTTCAGTATTTATGTAAACTGTCCCATTAACTGTTGTTGAAAATTTTAGCAATGGTCACTATTTGCCAATCATTACAGAATTCTAAAGGAAGTGAGTCATCCATAACTGATGGTAAATCACACTATTAGGTTGGTCAATGGGATAATACGCAATTATCAAAAGCTCTACTAAAAGCAATTCTTAAGGAGAACTGGAACAAAATCAAACATTCTTATATACAGACACACACATACAAATATAGTTGAAATCATACCAGAGCACATGAAAAGTGTAGTTTTAGATAAAGAATATCCAACTAAATACTGAATGCCCCATTACTCAAGTCTTTAATATATATAAAATGTTTGCACACACTATCCAAATACTTATATAAGTTTATTTTCAAAACTTTCTAAATACTTTTCTTGACAAATATCACTTTAAATAACTTTTCAAAACAAGCAAGTTTTTAACAAAGATGATTAATAGGCAAAGGGATAAAAAAAAAAAAAGTCATTTCACTAATATTTGGTTACTGATATATGCAAACAAAATTGAAAAATATCGTTAAAAAAGAAATGGAATTAAACTGTGTAATTATATGTTATGAAAATTAAATTCTTCATCTTATTCTGCAATTTCATTTATCATGATATCAATTATAAGCTCCTATCAAAATTTAGAAAAAAAAATAGCAAAAAAAGGTGAGGTTTATTTTCAAATACATAGGGTAAATAATCTATTCTTAAAATACACCATTGATGAACTGAAGAAAATAAGATATGGCATCACGTACCAAACACTGGGCTCATCACAATCAGGTTTTGAATTGTTCACATGATCTTGTTCTTTAGATATTATATCTGAAGTGGAAGCATGTCTAAAAGTAAAATAATATGCTTAAATTAGTACTTTTTGGCCATAAAATTTGACGCAAATCGATAAAAATTACTAAACCAATAACAGCTTCGATATAAACAATAAATGATTTAAAAGAAAATACAGAAAATCCCAACAACTTAAGCACAGAAAAGAATAAATATTAAATAGGTAGATTATTGTATAACGTAATCTCCACTGAAATTACAGACTTAAGTATTCAATTTCTGCATGAAATGTACAAAATTATTTTCATCCATCCTGCTCAGAATATATTTAATAAATAGTACAAACAGTATATATTTAATAAATAGTACAATTCAGAACTTAACTTCAATTTAAAGCTACATGTTATTGCCTTTTTGTTCTTGTGTTAGTTATAAGTTATTATGCATACGGTTGCTAAAAAGGGGAGAAATACAAATTACAAACATTAAAAAAATCTCAGCAAAAGAGCATACAAATAAGGTAACCATGTTTACACTAAACGTCTTAATAATGTGTAATAATAAATGAGAAATAATGAAAAAATAATTGCAATGTAATTTATTCTACTGAATTCTTGCAGATAAATGATTTCAGTAATAAAAAATGGGTCGCACGTATATGAACAAAACTGTAAAATCTATAAGAGGTTGCCCGGTTAAGTGCATTCAAGTGAAAAGAACTATTTCGTAATTAACATTGCCAATAATTAGGGTCTTTGACTCTTACTTATTGTTACTAAATAGGTACAGAGCGTATCTACTGTTAGACGAAGATGTAGATTCACTATAACATTCCGATCTGCTGTCAGTCTTGTCAACAATAGCAGACATCTTCTGCTAACACGTTGCCAAAATCAAAATTTAATGAAGCGTTTCATACCACCTCAGGCTCCCCTAGATCTAGACCTAGACGACCGATATAGTAAACACCCAATATCGAAGGAAATCGGAGATAAATATCTCAGAAGAAATATACTTATTCGCTTATTTTAAAAATGAACAGTTGTTATTGATTAACTTTTTACACAGCAACACAAATTTATGTAAACATTTCTACACGCAGGGCACGGGGGATTCAGGTTGTACACGCACAGGGACATCTGAACGGAAAAGGCAAAATTGAAACAAATAGCAACAAATTTAATTCAGGTTGTTAATTATGAAGAAAAAATTGTGCAGAGACTGCCCGACCAACGTGCAGTCAAAGAGTAGGTTTCATTAGCTTCCACTGGGCTCGAAACCCTCAATTAATTAATTTACGTATAATGTTTCCTCGTGTCAGTATCCCATTACAGACCAAGGATGGCCCAGACGTTTTGCAAGCCACACGCACGATGCAATCTTTACAACAACCTCCTTCTTTTATATTCTGTAGCAATCTTGTTTTTAAGCAAGAAGAAAGGAGATGGGGACTTTGGCAAATGCCGTTTCCTCCAGTCCGTGAGGCTTGGTAAGTTAGAAGAAGTTGGAGAGTAAACGACCCAACTTCGGAATTCTTAGATTGGAATTGTTTACTAATTCTGCAGGATTCGCAGAATCGCAGAATTTGGTGATACAGTTCCTTAGATGATTGTAGTTTTGACACTCATTCGGTCTGTGCTCAAAATCATCTCGTACATGGCAATTTACGCATAAAGGAGAACTTGAAAGTTTTAACTTGAATTTAAGGTAGTTCGTGAGGATACTTCGAGCGAGGATTTTGCTAATCTTACATTCCATTTTCCTTGAATCGGGCCAGTTGATATTAAGGTATTTAGTGTTTAAGATATTTTTAAAATGAAAATAATGCTTGGTATTCTGCCAGATAGTTTTAAGTTCCCCGTCCTTGTTTTGATTAATTTCTTTTTGGATATCCTGCCATGTATAAATAGGAAGGATAGGAGTATTGGGTGAATTAACCGCCTGTTTCACCAAAAAATCTGCCCTTTCGTTGATCTCGATGCCTTTGTGACCAGGTATCCAGCAAACTGTGATCTTTCTATTTGGCATGTTTTTGTAAATTTCATATCGAATATTCTCAATTAGTAGTCCAAAGGAATTTAGTCCCGAAGGACTATTACTTTCGTTTGGGCGTTTTGCGTTGTTTCACAAGAAACGGCGTGTTACTTTTCAATTTAGTGCTTATGTTTCTTTGTTGGTTATTATTTTTTTTACTTAGCTTTCTCTTCAAAAATCGTCTGCGTGCGTTGCACGGGAAAATAAAAAGGAATTTTAATTACAGTTCTAAATAAATAGCCAAATAAATGTGAAATTCGTAACAATATTCTCTAAAACTTTAACGAATTTTTCATTAACAAACTCAAAGATTTCAAAGCCAGCAATACCAAGAACGTTGTACAGAAAAACATTTTTATCTCCAGTGCGGGAGAGCGTGTACCGAAATTTCTAAAGATATGCACAATTTAAAATTATTTTGCGATATTGCTGTTGAACTGAATTTTATGGTTTAAGTGCGAAGAACATGGTATTTAACAAATAAAGGTAACACACAAAATGTTAAATAAACGCCCCTTTGGACGTAATTAAAATCTGAAACCTTTCAGATTTTTTTTTTGGTTATTTGAATCTTCTAAGGAGGCAATAGATTCTACTACCTCAAGGCACTCAAATTAACGTCGTTTCGGAAAGGTTAGCAAGATATTTCATAGCATACCAGATTGCTGATACTTCCGCGGTGTACATAGAGGCGTTTCTTTCAATCTTGATGGCTCTGTTTACAGTATTTTGTAGATTTGTTATTCCAAATCCGGTTCCGTCCAAATTTTTTGAACCGTCTGAGCCTCATACGTTTTCTGCTTTGAAATCCACAGTCAAAGTTTTGATAAAAGGAGCTTAATCAGTGACAAAATCGTGAAGATCGGTGTTACAAAACTTGCTAAAGTTTATCCAAGGCGGAACTCGTCTCTTTTGGAAAACAACGTTAATATCTAAGATCCATTTAGATTCATAGCTGCCAAGGACTGCCCTTAAATCTTTTCTTTCTTTCTTAAATCTTCCACCTCTAGTAGCGGGGAAAAAGTAGGCGGCTCCCCAAAATTTTTTATTTATGATGGATAATGTTCTTTGCCATTTTTTAATCTTATTATAATGCGAAATAGCCGCAGTTCTCCTTATAACATCATTGGGAGCAAAATGACCCACCCTAAGGCTTTTCTAATCGCTTTGTTGATGTATATATCATACTTATTTTGGGAGGAGAGAGATTCTCCCCACTTGATTTCACAGCCGCATGTGAGTTGGAGAATCATGATCTGCTGAATGATCTTTAATGAGCGTTTTGTTCTCATTCCTTGAGTTGGGTGGGAGAGGATTTTGATCGAGTTTAAAGTATTATTTAATCTTTTAGCCAGATATGCCTCGTGAGTTCGCCAACTGATGTCGTGTTCGAGTATAACGCCAAGGACTTTATGCTCTTTTTTCCATCCAATACTAAGAGCTCCTATGCTGATGGGAGAAGAGTATTTCTTTCTTCTTCTTGAAAAGTCAATTAGTGTTGATTTCTCGAAGGAAAAAGTAACCTTGTTTTCAACAGACGAGCTAAGAATCTTCTTAAGAGTATCTTGTAAGCAGGGATCCTGACTGCTCTTCCTAACAATTACATGCGTAGATATCATCAGCGTAAATGAAAAGCTTGGTACTCCTATCATTCAGTTTACAAAAATCCAACATGAAACAACTGTAGAGGAGAGGTGATAAAACAGCCCCTTGCGGAAAACCCTTAAACATAAACTTTTCTGTGGATAGGATAGATCTCCACTTTACAAAAATCGTACGATTAGTAATAAAGTTGTAGATCCAAAGCCCCATGGTTGGGTTCATGACCATTTTTTCCAGCCCTTCAATCAATATCTCATGTTGCACATTGTCGTATGCGCCTTTGATAGCTAAGCAAATTGGGTAGTTTTCCAGATTTTTGCTTCTGGCTGACCAGATTGACTAATGAATGACTCTAAGGTAGTCAGTTACGCTAGTGCCTTTTCTAAATCCATAAATATTTGAATGAAAAACATTTTCTGTGTTAGCCCACAACTCTAGGTGGCGCGGGATGATTTTTTCAAGGGTTTTCCCAATGACTGACGTTAAGGAAGTTGGCTTGTAATTTTTAATCTCTCTCTCATTTTTATTCGGTTTTAAGACCGGGACAACACAGGATGTTTTCCAGATTTTCAGAATTTTGCTCGTTTGCAGGCTTTCATTATATATCTCGAGAAGGGCTTTCTGCGTATATTCGGTTGCAACCCTCAGATTTTTGTAAGTAATTCCATCGGGACCCTGGGAGGAGTTTCTCCTACTCCTTAGTGCGTTCATTAATTCTTCGGCGGAAATTAGCTCAATTTTAGCCGAAGGCCAGTCGATAGGAGCCGACTGGGTAGTGTTGTCGTTGCAACTGTAAAGATCTGCAAGAATATCCGCCTGAGCAACCTTGTCTAATACATTTGTGTTGGAGTGCGTGATTACAAAATTTACCTCCGAGGGAGAGATCGATAGATATTTTTTAAGGTTTTTTACATTTTTAAAAACTTGCTTACAGTAATTGGCTTCAAAGGAAATGTTTGCCCAGTACTTACGTTTTGCTTTTCTTAGTTCTCTTTTGTATTTGGCATTTACACCCTTATACTCCACCCAGTCGCTCGGATTGAGTGAACTTAGTGCACTCCTTTTCACCTTATCTCTGAGATGTTTTAATTTGGCGCAATCCAAATTGAACGATGAATTTTTTGGCTCAACCATGTAGGTGATTTCTCTGGAGTGTATTTTGATTGCGCTGTTAATTGAAGAGGTATAAGCATTAACTTTATCATCCATATTATCAGCATGGCTCATAAGGGAGCTTGACAGAGATAGACTGACATATCGCCAATTAGTATAACATTTAATTTTTCCAGTTCTCTTCTTAAAGCTATGATCAAAATTAAGATACACAGGAAAATGATCACTTTGACCCATATCATCAAGTCTCTGGAAAGACAGCTTGGACACGATATTGACATTTGCCATACAAAGGTCAAGGATGCCTCCTTTTGGGCCACGACAAATATGAGTAGGTTCCTTATTATTTAGAATGATTATATTAGAGTCCATTAGCCAGTTCATGAACCTTTGACCACTGGATGATGTATTGCTATCTCCAAAATTTCTATGGCGGGCGTTGAAGTCGCCAACCAAGATCGTGAAAGGATCCTTAAGGGAATCCAATATCATTGTGTCTTCTAATTTAAATTTTCCGGTAGGCCTATAGCAATTTACAATGATAAAAGTTTTACCGTAAACGTGTACTTTGATACTTAGAACTTCCATGTCAGAATTAATTCCAGTTTCTGGTAGTTTGGAAAAGGTACATTTTTTAACGCAAAAATGGCAAGGCCGTCGCCTTTAGTGAGAAAAATTTTCTTTAGAAACCTATTGTAGCCAGAAAAATAAGGAACCCTAGGATTCTTACTCCAGGTCTCCTGGAGACAAATAACAGAAGGTTTGAACTAAGAAACAAAAGAAGATAAGAAACTTAAATTCCCCTCTAAACCGCGACAATTCCAATTAAGGATAAAACACATGAAATTAGAAAATATCATCATCAATTTGAGGAATTTCCTCTTCTTGAAGCGTATCTGGTCCATTATTCTATGATATCAGGGAACTAGCCTGATCAGTAGTGTTCAAATTTAAATGTTCTGTTTGAAGGTTTTCGTATGCAAGGCAGATCTTTTCAACATCTTCTTTGTACTTTTAGAACTGTTTTAGTGAGTTTTCATACAGGCTTCTAAGTTGTGTATTTTCAGTTTTGAGTTTGTTATTGGCTTCCTTAAGATTTACATTTTCTACATAGAGAGTATCAATTTTCCGTTCGAGATTTTCTAATCTTGCTACTACTTACATAAAACACTTTCTCCTGGCTTTTCCGATACCGTACCTTCAGTATTTATATTTTGTGAGTGCTAGTAGAGTTTTGTTCTTCCTCTTTCTGGACAACTTCTGCCCAGGAAGAATATCTGGGAGTCTTAGTAGGTCTGTTCGATGAAACATCACGCTTCTGACCGTTCACCTCCCTTTCTTTGATATTTATTTTTGGGCAAAGTTTGTCAAAAGCATTGTGTTCGCCTCCACGTCTAAAGTAACTGGTATTATTTTCACATGGGTCTTTGCAATCATTTTTACCACAGTTCGCCCATCTTGCTTTTCTTTTGCAAAGTTTAGACTTGTGACCTATAATACAACACTTGTAGCATATTATGGTATTTTCAATATGTTTGGATACTGCAAAATTAATTCGACCTATTTTGATATCAGACCGATTACAGGATTACAAGTTCTTTCATCAGAATTGTTGGCATCTTTTCTCCGACCTTGGCTTAGTGAATCTTATAATACATGAGACTTTAATTTCACTTTCTTCCAGACCAGTTGCTATGTCTTCTAAACTAAGCTTATAAGGTATTTCTCCCGCCTCCTTCGCATGCCTTCGTGGTGTAGTGGTCTGCATGCTCGACGCGTAACCGAGAGGTCCGGGGTTCGATTCCCGGCGAAGGCGTCGCTCATTTTTCATGTCTCCTGCTTCGAAATAACCTAATGTCTCTACAACTGGCGCCCGAACTAAAAAGGTGGTGGATGATGATTTTCCACCACCGCGATTTGGCGATTGGGTCCCCCAAACCCCAGTCGCCCTTTAAAAGGGGGAGTATATAAGGTATTTCTCCCGCCTTCTTCGCATGCCTTCGTGGTGTAGTGGTCTGCATGCTCGACGCGTAACCGAGAGGTCAGTGTTTCCATTCCCGGCGAAGGCATTGCTCATTTTTCATGTCTCCTGCTTCGAAATAAACCTAATGTCTCTACAAGCTGAGTATCAACATTCTTAACTACATGTTTAGTTGTGTATGTGTCTTCAATTATTTAGGCCTTTACTGCGACACCTTCCAAGGATTTTAATTCACAAACGTTTGCAACAGTTTTGATTCTTCTCGTGGAAATGATGATTTTTTTCCTCTCTCGTGATATAAATATCATCTTCTTTATCAGTAATTTTGTTAAGGATAGAACCTTTTTTAAGCAACTTACCAATCAGAATCCCAGTTTGTATTCCTTTCAGAACAATTTTTACCTCTTTTGTGCCGTTTTTCAAGACCGTTTCGACATTGTCGATAGCGATAGTGTCCGCGCTATAAAAGTTCCCATTTGTTTTCCTCTCTTTATTGCTGCCACTATCCATGTCATCATCTGGTTTACGCTTACGTTCACTAGGCATAATCCTCTCATATATTCTAACCTCCTTGATTTACGTCCCAGATTCTGCTGCCACTTGCTCTAAAAATTCTAAAACTTTTACCGTCACTAAATAAGGCTTCCCAGTGCCTCTCCTAAATTCTAAATAATTCGGCATCCCTCTTTTGCTGCTCAGTGTCAAGCGCATCGAAATCGAAACTAGAAACAGAAAATAAAGAGTAACTCTCATAACTTAATCATTCGCGCTGTCCGGAAGGATTGACGATGGTGGGCTGAATGTTTTTGAAATCCAATAAATACCACAGTAAAACGGGTGACAGAATAACAAATATTTATTTAGTGAATAGACACTCAAATCGCGAATTAACAAAACACTAAATAAATAAATAAAAAAAAGGGTAGAAGTTGAGTCAGAAAAAGCTCTGGGCGTGCGCAGATGCTCTAATTTCAATCAGATGTGCCCTCGTGCACAGAATTTGCACATAATGTCGAATTTTTGAAAAAACTAATGGACAGATTTTAATGAAATTTTGTATGCATATAATTTACAACAGAGAAAGAGATGTACCATTTAGAAGCCATTTTATATATACATGATTATCAGTAAAGCTCACTGTGCAGAGATGTCCAAAATCCCGTTGCCATATCGAAATGAAAATGAGTCTATGGAGTATGATACAGTTGAAGCAGCATGACAGCAGATTGTACAGGAGATATCCGAAGAATCTCTGTGGCAGCCAATACCCTGGAAGATCTCGGAGAGGAATAATCCCAAAACTGTCCTACAAGTGTGGCGAAATGGTCTTGAGAAAATAAAAATCCACTTCTCCTGGGTTTAAAACAATAGAATGTTTTTTTAACGAAATGAATATGAAAACGTAGTTTGAACAGACTAACATCTTTATTAACATTTTAAACTCAACTGCCAGATAGAATATTCTAAGTAAATAATATAATTTTTGTTGCCATTCAAAAAAGGTAAATATAAAAGGATATAACTGTATTAATTTTCAACATTCTCCCCACATTGCAAAATGGAGATTTTGCATCATCAATATAACTTACAGTTCTAAACTAAAATTTAAAAATATTTTAGAGTCAATAAGGTTCACATAGTTTCAAATACTCAATAAAATTCATAAGACAGTTTTTGTGGCAGATGTACTTTTCTGCTAAGACGAGTTTTTCTAAAACATCTTGGATTACGTATTTCCGTTCTTTGATAGGTGTATATTGAACCTTTTGATCGTTTTGTTTTATTTTATAAATTTGCTTGTCTCCTACATTATTCCCCATGAAAAGAACTTTATCTGAATTATTGTTTAGTTCGAAAGAGAAGAGGCGTTGAACTGGCCTAAGTACAACTCCAGAGGATGTTTTTAGCTTCGCAAGACGCGTGGTATTATCTTTTCCTGAGAACAGTTCAAGTACTCAACCCAACATCTAGTCTATTCGTTTCTTGTTATGATTTCCGATGAGAACAATGTCATTCACACTAATAATTCCTCTTTTACCCTTTGCAATGTTTCGGAGAAAGCCTAGATATTCCTTCTTAAACGATTTCTAAGTCCTTCTCTAACTCGGTGTAAATATTTCCATCTTCTATTATGCTCATAGAATTAATTTCCTCTAAATCATACACATTACTGCCAATTAAGTTTTGTAGGAACATAGAATGTTTTAACGGTAACAAATCATCACCTTCCTCCGACAGGTAAGTCAAAGGTCTGTTGTTCATTAAGCTTTCATATTCGCGCAGGAGGGTTAGAAATTCTTCATATCCTAAACAAGCCTGTCGTAAATTTTTTCGGAGGAGATCCTTTAAAATTCTTATTAACCTCTACCAAAAACCACCCCACCATGGCGCTGTGGGAGGACTGAATTTCCATTTTATTTTCATTAAGATACACTTCCTTTCGATATCAGTCAACCCAATTGATTCATAGCTTTATTTAAACCGACGAAATTCGAACCATTGTCCGAGTATATGACTTCAACTCGACCTCTTCGTGAAATAGAACGTCTGAATGCATTTATAAAGACGTTTGTGCTCAAAGAAGTGATTAATTCAAGATGAACAGCTCTAAAAACTGCACACGTGAAAATTATTATCGAAACTTTTGAATTTCCTTTCAAGAACACTGGGCCGGCGAGATCGACTCCTGTCACTTGAAAAGTTTTAAGCATTTTTTGTCCTGTCTTCAGGTAAAGGAGGAAGAGGTACTTCTAAGGCTTTAACAGCATATCTCTGGCATGTGATACATCTTTCTACCACAGAATGTACAGTTTTTCTACCTCTGATAATTCAAACTCTTTCACTTAAAATCATTAGAAGTGTTTGTGTTTCAGCATGTTTATGTTCTAAGTGTAACTGTTCGATCATTCTTTCAACAATTACATTTTCAGAAGGTAGCAATATAGGGAATGTATATTCCAGTAAATCTGAAGAATCCAAAACTCGAGATTTCATTCTTAAAATTCCATTTTCATCAACTAAAATCTGAAGATTTCTCAGATCAGACTTTCTTCGTCCTTCTTCAAAAGCATCCTTTTGTATAAAAAAATAAAGTTTTTTCTACTTTCTCGAATTCTTCAATAGATATATTAGCCTGACGGTTTTCGTTTTTCATACAAGTAGGTCAAAATCTTAACATCCAAGCAATAGTTCGTACAATCATAGAATATTTCGAAAATCTGGAGGCAAGTTTAGCTAGAATAGTTTCAACCGTTGAATTCTTCCCCGAAATGACAGTTCGACGTTATTCTCTGTTGATTTCTTTCATATCAAAATAAGGATCATTTGAAGGCCAAGTTTCTGGAGGTTTCTTCAGAAATCAGGTCCTGTCCACCACTGGGATTTTAGGAGTTGCAATGGATAGCAACCTCTTGACAATAAATCAGCCGGGTTTAAGAAGCCTGGTATATGTTTCCAACATCCTTCTTTGCTGTAATCTTGAATCTCTTTAAATCGGTTGCCTACAAAAACAGACCAAATATTTCGCTTTTTCAGACATGCTAGCACCACTGAAGAGTCTGACCAGAAATAAGACTTCTTGTTTATATCATTCAAGCTTTTAATAGCCAAATGATATAACCTTACACCCATAAGTGCGGCCATTAATTTCAACCACGGTAAAGTGATCTCTTTCAATGGTGTAAGTCGAGATTTTGCTAGGACAAGACTCAAGTAAATTTCTTCATGTTCTTCCGTTCTTAAAAATATACAGGCACTGTACGCTAGTTTACTCGCATCACAGAAGATGTGTAAAGAGCTATTTGAATTAATGAAAATTCTTCTGGAATTCTTCAGTCATTCAAAAAATGTATTTCTGTAAACCATTTACTGAACTCTTTCTGAATGGCTTCTGGTAGTTCCTCTTCCCAGTCAGACTTTAATTTCCAAGTCTTCTGCAAAATAATCTCTGGAATAAGAAGAGCTGGTGAAGAAACTCCTATAGGATCAAAAACTTTCTGAATACGTGAAAGGAGAATTCGTCTTGTGGGAGCTTCAGACCAAGATACTACTCAAATTCATCTAATTGGCGGTACTACTGAAGACCAAGCCCATTTTCTAGACTCTCATTCAAATCTAAACTACTTTTCCTACTTTTAAGGTTGAACCCAGCTGTAGACATCAGTTCTGTGGCTTCATTAATGTGTGATTCGATTTCTTCTTCCTTAGAGACACCAGTAAGACAACTATCCATACAGAATGTGCCTTTCAACTTTTCTTCGATCTTGCTTAGATGTTCAGAGGGATTTTCGAACAAATTATTTAGGCATGCTGAAAGAAGAAATGGAGAACAGCAAACACCAAAAACTACTCTGCAGTGTCTAAATTCAACAATGTTTCTTTTATCCCACCACAAGAAGCGTGAGAAATCTCTATCTGCTGGATCAATTTCAATTTGTAGAAATGACTTTTCTATATCAGAAGATAAAGCGACTGCATAAATTCTAAAATTAGTTTAAACTATCGAAATTAAATTTATTAAATTTGGGCCAACTTCCAAACAATCATTCAGAGCAGATCCATTTTCATCTTTGTTTGATGCATCAAATACTGGCCTAATTTTCGTAGTACTACATTCTTTAAAAACAGCTCTGTGTAGTAAATAATAGGTCCTTTCATTTGCATTTGCTTCTGGTACAATTTCAATTATTCCCATTTTCCACCAGTCTTTAATTACATCATCACATTCTTGAAACTTGTTTAGTTTCTTCAATTTCTTCGAAGTAGTGTCTTTTTTAAGCAGCCTTAAGATTAGATTGTAAGGAAGGGCAACCATCAATCCATGTAAGACGTACTACATAACGACCAGTATCTTCATTTCGTTTGGTAGTATTCTAAAAAAATTTCACGACTTCTTTATCTTTTTGTCCCTGTGTAATTCTTTCGACAGGATCTGAAATTCCTAGTGTTTCTAACTTCCAAAACTTCGATGTTTCGATAGAGCATTTCATTGAATTAAGTAAACAGGAAAAAACAGACGTTGGGTTGTAAGTACTATCTAAGAGAGTCCGACCTAAAGTGGTTTTGAAAGCCACCAAATTCTTTTCAACAGAAACCACATCAGGTGTTACAATTTTTGCCCAAGCGTCTGCGCCTAATACTACCTGGATATCTTCCGAATATTGATTATCTTTTAAATAATCACTTATCTCAATTTCTTTATTTTTAAGGATTTGATAAATATTCTCATTTTTAAATCTTGGTACATTAGAACAAATTCGATCTGATCCAATAACATCAAATTCAAAAACAATTTTAGAACCAAGGCTTGATAACTTAGTTTTGTACATATCATGCGTCGAGAACGGAATCCTCTTACCACCGAATAATACTTGTGATAAAGTCACCTTGTCCTGAGGTATCAAATTACATTCTTTTGCACACGAATTTTTAATATAACTTTTCTGATAGCCTGAGTCACATAATACTCTCACTGGATATGTGTCATTATCAACAACAATATGTGCAATCAGACTTTGTAAGTAGGAAACGGAATACTTGGATGAAATAAATAAAGTTTTAACTACTGATTCATTTTCATTCTGAGACGTTTTATGATTTTCATAGTTTTTAATTTTGGAACACATTATAGAAAAATGTTGACCTTTACATAACACACATCTTACAAACACTCGACATTTTGAACTCATATGACTCGTTTTTAAACATTTACAGTGGTGGCCAAAATTGTGGACACTTTTGGAAATTTTTATGTTTTTGAACTTTGTACGCTTATAGAAAATGTTACGTTTCGCAAAATGCAAACTTGTATATATCATTTTAAGGAGAATTTATTACTGAATTCAATACAAAACACAAAATTCAATTATTTACAATACAAAAAAAGTTATATGTACTTTAATATAAATAAAAAACACAGTTATGAAGTGGTTTGTAATATCTAGCTTTCCTGGCTAATCCCTGTTCTTGTTCTGAAAACCAATCAAATGTTAGTAACTGCCAGTAGAAGCTGGCATCATGTTTACACTTGAAACAATTCATTATTTTGCTTTGTTCTGTAGAAGGAGGACCTGTTTCTTATACACTGCAATTACAAGTAGGAATTTTTGCAAAAATTTTTGATATTTAGTCAAGAAGCAATGACATCAAATAAAAGAGCAGATTGGACACCTAGAAAGAGGTGTAATATTATTGTGCTACAAGAAAGTGGTCTTTCCTATGCTGAAATTGCAAGACAGGTGGGTGGTTCAGTGACTACATCTGAAGTCCGAAAGTTTTGTTTACGATATCAGGAAACAAATCCAATAAAAAACAAAGAAGGAAAAGGCCGAAAAAGGTGCACCACATCTATTGATGACAGATGAATAAAAATACTATGTCTCCAAGATAGAAAAATGTCATCAGCGGCCATCAGAAGTGATCTAAATGATGCTGGTGTTTCTGTCAGTTCAAGAACAATCAGGAGACGATTAACAGATGTTGGACTGAGGGGTAGAATTCCACGAAAAAAGCCTTATCTTAATTTTCAGCAACGAAAAAAAAAAGACTACAGTGGGCAAAGGAACACATTAATTGGACAGATGATCAGTGGTCACAAGTTATATGGAGTGATGAAACTAAGATATCGTTATTCGGTAGTGATGGGCGAAAATATGTAAGACGTAGAATAGGAGAAGAGCTACATCCTGACTGCATTCAAGAAACTGTGAAGAACCCAGTTAGTGTTATGATTTGGTCATGCATGTCAGCAGATGGTATTGGTCGCCTTCATGTCATCGATGGGACACTGAATGCCAGAAAATACATTGACACTATTCTAGAACCAAAACTTCTACCTTCCATCAGAGATCTCTTTCCCAACAATGCTTCGTTTATTTTTCAGCAGGATTCTGCTCCTTGCCACACGGCCAAAATATCGAAAGAGTGGTTTCGTACAAAGAGCATTAAATTGTTGTCATGGCCAGGAAACAGTCCTGACCTCAATCCTATCGAAAATTTGTGGCACCGTTTGAAAACTCTTGTCCGAATGAGGCGCCCATCAAATAAAAGGGAACTAATTGAGGCTATAATTGTTTCTTGGCATCATGTAATAACGAAAGAAGAGCTTAAAACTCTTGTCAGCTCAATAAACGTCGATGTGAAGCTGTAATCAAAAATAAAGGGTACCCTACTAAGTACTGATAACTCACTGCAATCATCACTATCTAATGTATATCGATAACTTATATCGTTTAACTTTTTTGTATTGCAAATAATTGAATTTTGTGTTTTGTATTGAATTCAATAATAAATTCTCTTTAAAATGATATATACAAGTTTGCATTTTGTGAAACGTAACGTTTTCTATAAGCATACAAAGTTCAAAAACATAAAAATTTCCAAAAGTGTCCACAATTTTGGCCACCACTGTAAAACAGACACCTTTCATCTTCAGTATTTTATTACGTTCATCAATTGAAGAATCGGCAGCTATAGCACAGTCTTGAGAACTATGAATTTTTTTATCACAAAAAATTCAAACTCTTTCTTTTATTAAAGAATTCTCTGTTGAAACTAAGGCAGCAGCCGTAGGAATATCTTTATTTCTGCAGTTAATTCTCGAATTACCTTTTGTTTCGCCATTAAAGGAAAAATTTTTTTTTCGTCATTAAAATAACCTTTTCTAAGTTTAATCTTTCCTCACTTTCTACTTCTATTTTATAAAATTCCAATAACTCGCATAAACAATCATCAGGATTTTTAGTCGAAGCCTTTTTAGTTACCCGGTGTCTTTCCCAGACACCGGGTAACTAAAAAGTAAATAAAAAAATCAGAAAAATTAAAATGTTTTCTGGAAAATGTTTAAATAAAAATTAAAAATGTTAAAATAAAATGTTGTTGTTAAAAAATGTTTAAAAAAAATAAAATGTTTTCTGGAATAGCTGACTCAACTAACGGAAAAAGCATCGCTGCATATTTTTCCTTAGTTACGTCTAAAGATTCCAAAGCGCGTAACTGTGTTTCTAGTTCATCATATAGTTGCGAAATTGGAATATTTTCCACTTTTAGTAGAACTAAGGACAATAATTCACGAACATAGAATTCTACTAAAAATTCTTCCTTCCCATATCTGGATTTTAAAAGAAAATTATAGCTTTCTCGTAATTTTCTTTTGACGGTGGGAAACCTTCGATTAATTTTTGCGTTTTGAACTCATTCTGAGATAGAACTTCAACATCTGAGTAAAATTTGTTTCTTTAATCTTAAGAAATCTTAATTCGTACTCACCGCATTTCGACATTTCCTGTTCCACTTTATCTTCTGTCACATTTTTATCTTTCAGAAGTTCGTCGAAGTGAGTGGAATTTACAGCATTAATCCTTTCATATTTTATTTTTAATGCTTCAAATCTTGCTTCAATCTTCTTTGCAAATCTTGCTTTATTCTTGCTATCCGCTCTACTGGAGATAAGTTCTTCAACTATTTGATTCAGCTGTGAACAATCGCCGAAGAACCCGTCGTTCTGTCGTATCCATCGTTTATCTTTATTTCGAATGAGTCCTGTCAAATGGACCCCAATATGTGGCGAAATGGCTCTGAGAAAATAAAAATAGACTTCACCTGGGTTTAAAATACTACAGTGTTTTTTCTCTTTTTTTTAAGAAGTGAATATGGAAACGTAGTTAGAACAGACTCACATCTTTATTAACATTTTAAACTCAACTGCTAGGTAGAGTATTCTAAGTAAACAATATAATTTTTTGTTCCCATTCCAAAAAGGTAAATATAAAACGATACAAGTGTATTCATTTTCAACACCAAGTGTTCTAAAGGGTTAAGGTCAGGAGATCTGGCTGTGCAATCATACGGCGAATATCTTCACTTTCCAGATAATAGACGACCCCTGAGGCCTATGGAGGATCCATTAACAGGAATCCCGGACTAACTGCGCTCTTGAAATGTAGAATATAGGGCTCTAAGCTGTCTTCTCTATACCTCATAGCAATCAGGGAATCTTTCTCAAGCACATGCGAAAGTATGCTGCCGTCCAACATAATGCCTGCACCACCGAAAAAATCCTTTTTCATGACGGAGAAGGAATGGTATAGTGTTCCAGTTTCTGACCAAATACAGGTACGCCTATAATTAGTATCCAGGTAAAATCTCGACTCATAAGCACAGTGTTTCACTGAAGTCGGTTCAAGGAACACGTTGTCTCCAAATGATAAATGCTCTGTATTGCGTGCTGCAGTGTACCCTCTAGACTGTGTTTCGGATAGAAGATTGATAGAGACGGAAAATTAAATGTTAATATCACGTTTGGAAGTGCCGCATACCATCATACGACATATGGGCAGATACTGCAGAACCTTTCATGCTCGGATTGGATTTTCTAAGGAAGTACGATTTTTCTTTGGGCCTTTAAAAATAATGAACTGCATTCTGCCTTTTAGAACATAACCCTATTCAGAATGAATAATGGAGGTGTTAAATCTGTCCATCAAATAATAGCTCAAGACGACATCAACGTATCTGCAAGAAAAGAATTTTTACTTCCTGGATCCAAACCCGAAAACAGAAATTTCCGGCACGATGTATTAGAATATCCCAAGAACTATAATACCCCGCAAGGACTACTAGTAGCCTCTGCCCTCGTCGACTTATTGAAGACAGTTATCCCGGTGAGAGTTGCCAACGTCACTAGTAAAGGGAAAATCATTAGGAAAGGCGAAATAGTTGCAGCATATAATCCAATGAACCAGCTTTAAACGAAACAATAAACCTCCAGAATCCGTATCCTCAGAGAGCATTATATTGCAGAATGCACAATTAAGTGATGAATAGAGGAATGTTGCCGAACGTATCAATCAAGAATTTCAAGATGCTTTCTCCCGCTCGTTTTCCGACTTAGCTTGAACCAGTTTGATACAGCATAGACTCGACACCGCGGATGATCCACCAATCAAGCAACATTCAAAACATCTACTGATTGCTAAACAGGAAGAGGTAGGAAAACATCTAAAGGACATCCAAGAAAGCGAGCCTTGAGTAAGTCTATGGATCTCTCCCATCGTGATGGTAAGATAGAAAGCCGGTCGAACTAGATTTTGCGTTGACTATCGCCGGTTGAAAGAAGTTACGAAGAAAGAGAGCTACTCTTTTCCTAAAATTGACGACATTTGGACATTCTTTCTGGAACTAAGTGGTTTTTGACACTTGGTTTAAAAAGTGTATATTTGTAGTTAGAGATACATCCTGATGACCGAAAAAAGATGGCATTTACTACAGAACAAGGACTTTGACAGTTGAAGGAGATGGCGTTTTGATTACGTAATGCGCCAGCAACGTTCGAACGCCTTATGGAGACCGTGTTGAAAGGTCCTTTCTACGAAGCCTTTCTGATATACCTGGACGACGATATCATCGTTGGAAATAAATTTGAAGAACATCTAGAAAATCTTAGAAAGGTGCTTCATAAACTGAAAGAAGCCAATCTAAAGTTGAGTCCCGTTAAATATAGTCGATTCAGACCGGAAATGACTACCTTGGATATATCATGTCTGCCGATGACGTGTGTACGGATCAGGAAAAAGTGTTAGCAATTAAAGACTAAAGACGTCCCGAAAATGTCCAACAGCTGAGAAGTTTCCTGGGGTTTTACACCTTCTATATGAGGTTTGTGAAGGACTCTTCCTCCATCCCAAGAATCTTTCACAAGCTGGCATAATAAGACTTTCGGAAGCTGAAATAATAAGATTAATAATAATTAATAATAAGATTTTCGGAAGCTTGATAGAAAGCAAGTAAAAGTTCTTTGTGGACAAAATGTGAGGATGCATTTAATAAACTGAAGGAGACTTTAGCATCTGCTCTAATCCTGACGTATCCTGAGCTCGGCAAACTATTTGTTATCGACATGAATGCAAGCAATGAGAGTGTCGGTGCTGTTTTGTCCCAAGAAATAAACGGTCAAGAATGTGTTGTGGCATACAGGAGCAAGTATCTATCTAAATAGAAGAATTATTGTGTCAATAGGAAAGAGTTGCGGGCGATAGTTAAAGCCGTAGAACATTTTTGTCATTATATGTACAGCAGAAAATTTCTACTCCGTGTAGATCATGCATCGCTGACCTGGCTACTAAATTTCAAGAATCCCGAAGGCTAAATAGCCAAACGGATACAAAGACACCAGGAGTATGACATAACTATCCGTCATCGGAAGGAATCATCACATGAAAAAGCCAAGGCCACATCTAGAAGACCCTGCCCAGAAAGCTACCGATATTGCTGATGGGATAAATTTGAATTGCCTAGTCCGGTCCCACGACAAGTTACAACTTTAACATTGGCTGATCATATCTCATCGAGCGATGAAGAAGTCAAGGAAGACCAGTTAACATTAAACCCATACTTTATTCAATAGAATCTTCAAAGGAAAACCTACTTGGCAGAACATTTCGACCTATAGTTATACGGCAAAATCTTACTGAGCTTTCTGGGACTCATTTCATATGCGAAACAGTGTCTTGAAATGGGAGTTCGAGTCGGATGGTGGAAAGGTATTCCGCTGGCAGCTGATACTTCCGAGATCCCGAACGTCCTTAAAGAATAACATAATAGTCCAAAAGGAGGACACTGCGGAGAAGCCCCTTTTGAACCCATCGCCTTTGGCCTGCTGGGACCTCTGCTACGAAATGCTGATGGCAAAAAGTACATCGTCGTTGTCATCGATTACTTCATCGAGTGGACTGAAGCATATCTTAATCCTAACCAGAAGATACCACGATAGCAGAAGTAATGGTGCTCACTGGATTTCCATGAGTGGCTCTTCAGTTACATTCCAATCAAGAAAGGAATTTTATCTCTGTAATTCAGGAACTCTGCACGCTACTCGGCATCGACAAAAGCCAAACGACACCTTTACATCCGCAGTCAGACGGCATGGTAGAAAGGTTTAATCGAACCATCCTTAATAACCTCTCACTGGTGCTTTCCAGAAATCAAACGGACTGGTACAAGAAGTTGCCACTCTTCTGAGCAAATCGATATCTGGGTAATTGGAATTTTGATTCGGTACCTGTATCACCGTAATAGGTACTGTAATCGAATAAATGTAATTTATTACTGTATTAGCTGTAACTGTAATTCGACCCTCATATTGCCTCCCAGTGATTTCGAGAATCAGAAAGTACTAGAAATATCTCGGCGGCCGAGGGAAAACTACATAAAGCCGGAGAAAGAATCTATCATCACGTTTTCTCCTCGGAGGAAAATTTTTAGGTTTTTACATAGCATAGAACTCTCTACTTTGAATGTCTGGGAAATACTGCTCAAGCAATAGAAACTAAGAACACAGCAGTATCGTAGTATTGCTCTCAGATGTTGTTAGTTCAGAGTACTGAGATATCTCCGAGTTAGCTTTCTCTTTAGATGCGCTTTGCGTTGCGTTTAACGTTCTTAGTATTTTGAAGTGTAAAGTTTGAAATATTTCTTATGATAAAAGAAATTTTATCAATCTATCATCATACCAGTGTATATTCAATCTATTGCGAACCCGTACACAGGCAACAATAATAAATCTTTGGCTTTAAATAAATTTATCTTATTGTCTTTGAATCTGGACATAAATAACGAGAGAATACTTAGTCATAATTTAAAGAAATGAAATAAAAAGCTTCTATTTTGGTTACAAATTTACATTTCTATCTTAGAAGATTTATCATTATAATTTTTAGGGATTAAAATATTCCAGACTTTCAATATTAATTTGATATGCTCTAAATGTTAAACCAGATTATTCTAACGTTAAATCATTTCTAAAATAATGAATTTGTAAAGAACTAGTGCATTATTCTTATGTGCTCCGGTAAGCTAACGGTAACTACATCTTAACCGTTATGTTCGATACCTGGTAAGGACTGAATTTCTATAAAAAAATTCCCACTTTTGTTTTTGTGATTCCTCGAAGATTTAAGTTAAAAAACGTAGCGCTCCTCCCTTTTAAGGCATTCAAAACAAAATCATTCTTATGCATTTTAATCTTAAGGAAATTTGAAAAACTGAATCTATACGAATGCTTCGGTTTACCCCCTCCCCCCTTTTTTTCTATTAATCATTAAGTTGTTGCAATTCCTTCTCTCATTTCTTATCTGACAATCTTATTTGGCCAATACTTAGTACGGCTCTGATTAGACATAAGCATACATAAATACCTGCACTTTCGGAGCAAGGGAAAGTGTAGCAGACGCCCTACATTACATTCTTGACTGCCTTCGCATGCCAGCCTTTAGATTCAAACGCATGCCGAACATTCCGCTCAATACATTTTTCACCGACTACCACAGGCTATTATGGCACACATCAATCAATCCAGCTTTATAACTCAGTTGACGAAAAGTAATTGTATATAGAGTTTACTATCATAGAGTAAGCTAATTACGGACAGCACTATGTTAATCAGAATTTTAGTTTGGATAAAGGACAATTGTCCACGAAAATGAGCAAAGAAAAACACAGAAGGGCAGCCAAACCCAGAAAAAAATTGCTAGAGCAACGACTGACATAACATCCCAAATCGGTAGAATCATTTGGAGAAACTAGAAAAATAATAAACGAATTGCGCTAAAACTAACATACTCTTTCTACTTACAAAATTTAGTATATGGCACTAATGTACAAAATCACTTCCTGAAACCAGAAGTTCTGGCCAAAAATTTCCAGTTGTTAAGCACCTTGGTACTAAACCTTCTGTACCATAAAAGTTTTCCACCTTTGCTACATTCTCGCCATGAGAAATTTAGGACGCTCTCACAATAAGCTTGATTTCCGGTTATCAGTAATGATCCTCATCACTAATGTTTGAAGGCACTAACCAATAAATATGTGCAGCTTTCTGTTTTCTATTCCAATTTGCTTTTCCAAGTTTTGATGTACTTAACACAGTGGTACAGCTTGTTTTCTGTATTTCCAAGGATCCTTATTGTATTATGTTTACATTTTTATAACAGGCATTTTTGGTTTAAAGTGTAGACATGTAAATGTAGTTCAGCGTGATAGGAGACTTACTGGCATCCAAAGGCTTCTGGCCTTTACTTGCATACTCCCTATTAGGCGACAAATCATAGCCCAGAGTTTCTATACCTGATTCAACACATTTTCCAATGCAGGGATATGAAACTCCTAATAATATGGGGGGGGGGGAATTACGTTATGATGAATTAAGTTATCCAGTATTTGTCGAAAGTGCTGTTACTTTTGTTGAGCTTCATTTACTGTCGCAACTAGATCTGAGTAATTTGATTTGTGTTCCTGGTTTATCTAAATCCAAAGGAGAATTTTTCACTTCAAGATAAAAAAGATGAGCAGTCTGCTTTTCCTATCCATATCAGAAGAGACTGATGTAGTTATTAACAATGACATTTATTCACTGTTCTGCCTTCTACAGAAACAGGATGCAATTGGTATAGTTCTATAAAACAGCATGTAGTTTTTCAAAGTTACTAGATCCTGGCATTAAGAAAAGTTGCGTTAATGCCAGGTTTATTTCATGAAAAAATATTATCACAAAATCTCAGAAAATGAAGGAGACACAAGTCATTTTCTTATATAGATGCAATTTTATAGTCTAAACGCACAGAAAAATAATAGAGATATGAGAGGGGGGAAAATGTTATTTTGATGATTATATTAGGCAATTACATAATTTTAATTACTACAGTTTTAGCACAGATAGTTTTTGAATGTAAACATAGTTCTATTTTTCTGCAATAACAAAATATGAAATGAAAAGGGAAAATAATCTTAGAACATTTTATTACATAACAGATGTATACAAATGAAATTTACAAATAAAATTAAATATTTATTCAACTTTTATTCATCATAGTAGAACTTTCTTTTTGGCTTCTCTCGTTTCTTCTTTTCTGATGCAACTGAAATAACAATATATAATCATTTTATTGTGAATAAACTGATATTCAAAATATCAGTGATCATAAAATATTAGTAATACATGTGAAAAAAACACAAAAAGAAATAAAGAAGTAGAAACCTCTATTAAGCAGTATTAACAGTAGAAACCCCTATTAACCAGGCCTCTAGTTACTGAACTCGCATCAAATTTAAAGAAATCACTGGGAAAAAAAG
>KK119890.1:971295-1044539 GCA_000611955.2 Stegodyphus mimosarum
TGATTTAAAATAGATCCAGAAGAGATTTTTTCGTGGCATCTGTACGTGTCTCACAAACTCAAAAATGAGTCGTTTCCGAACGTTCAAATTTTGTATATAGAACTGCTATAACATGTAGATGTGCACCTTCCATTTTGGTTGCAATCGGCTGCACCAAAAGTATATAAATATATGTATACATGTATATCCACTCTGTTACTCGACTCGGTAAACTCAGTTTCTTTAATATTATGTGTTTGTAAATTGTGCATTTTTTGCTTTAAAAATGACTGACTTATGTTGTTCTTATCTTCTGGTTAAGGTTTTTATGCCTTTAGTAAACCTGCCTGTTATATATGCAGAATTATCAACAATTTAAAAGTTGTTTAAGTGCGACTAAGTCCAATTTTTTTACCACACCAGCCATATTTGTTTACATTTGAAACAGCCTAATAGTGCATTTGTTGCCAATCTACAGAAACTAAACTTCACAGTAAGAAAGTAACATATTCTTTTATTATTACGGATTAAATTATCCCATATATTTACTCAGCATAGTGTCTACAACAAATTAAGTCAGTTTCTATTCTTTCAGTACCTTTTCTGTGACTAAGACTGAAAGTAAACTATCAATTTTGTGCACCAAGAAATCCACCTTCTTGCCCGCTGGCCGAATTGCTTGTTTTTGCATGGAAACTGTAACTATATTTATAATTGGGGGGGGGAGACTTAAAATTGTTTTAACTGCATTTGGTGTTTTATGTTTTTCTATATCTTTCAATTTTTTCAATTTCAATTCTATATCTTTCAATTGCCTTGTCGCGAAGTGAGAACTGAATTAATTGAATGAGAAATATATCGCTAATGAAATTCGAGGAAATAAGTATAAGGAATAAGTTTGAGGAAATAAAAACAGGAAAAAAATGCATATAACTTAACATTCCATACAAGGGAGTCATGTTGTGTATACATCATATTTTTTGCTTAGCAATAGTGTTAAAAACTTCAAAACACTTGTAGTTCAATTCCAAATTTTTCATATATATTTTTATTAGAAAACAAAATTTTGTATGAAATATTTGTTTAATTGACGGCAGAAAATTATTCACCAAGAAAAAGGCTGAACAAAAAGGTTACATTTTTACTTATTAACAATGAGAAAAAAAAATCTGATTTATAACACCACAACTTCCTTGTTATGATATATTAAATTATATGCATTTTCTCCTGCTTTTCATTTAAACTTATTTCCTCGAATTTCATTAGAGATGTATTTCTCATTCAATTAATTCAGTTTACACTTTGTGACAAGGCAAAAATACATAAAAACTCAAAATATCTATGTTAAACATTGAAAGCTATAGAAAAACATAAAACACCAAATACAGTTAAAACAATTAAAATTACAGTTTCTACACAGAAACGAGCAATTCGGCCAGCAGGCAAGAAGGCAGACTTTTCGGTGGATAAACCTGAAAGTTTAGTTTTGGTCTCACTCGGCCAAAAAAACACTGAAGGCATGGAAACTGACTAATTTGTTGTGGACGCTATGCTGAGTCAATATATGGGATAATTTAATAACTTAGATGATAATTCCAGAATGGATTATGCATAATTTAATTCGCAATAATAAAAGAATACGTTATTTTGTTGTTGCGAAGCTTAGTTTCTCTAGATTGGATACAAATCCACTATTCTGTTAAGTTTCAAATGTAAACAAATATGGCTGCTATAGTAAAAAATTTAGGCTTAGCCACACTTAAACAACTTTTAAATTGTCGATAGTTCTACAACTATAACATGCAGGTTAACTAAAGGCGTGCATGTACAAAATGTACATGCAAAAATTCACATGTACAAAATTTCAACATTCTGAGGCTATTCTTTTTTGAGTTATGCGAGACACATACATACGTATGCACACGTAAATATATGCACAAATGCCACAAAAAAATCTTTTCTGAATCCATTTTAAATCAGTTTTATATTTTGTTTGGGGAAAAAGAGCCCTTTATTCTGTCCTTACATACAGATGTCATGCAAAAACATCATTAAATTGCATTCAAGAGCGCTCAAAATGGATATTGATATCTGAAATTTTTAGTTTCTTCATTTTTTAGTGCTTGGCCCTGCCATTTTATGATGGGAGGCTATTTATGAGTTTATTACCCTTTGGAAAGGTGATCATTTTTTGTCTTATCAATGTTGAATTTAAACCTGAGCTTGAGGCTCCAGGCAGTAATAAGATCTTATTCCTTTTTCGCTTTGTTTTCTATTTCAGTGTGATTACCTCCTTGAATGATTAGGATAAAGTCGCCAGCGTAGGTCTGGATTTGTGCATTTCTTTTGAAATCGAAATACAATGTACTCAGCAACAATGCTATGAGACTTCCTCATCTGGAGCAACATTTGTCAACAAACATAGTACGTTAAAAAACTAACTAAAGCTAGTTTTTTTGCTTCAAAATAAGCAAGTCTGAAACATATGAAATTGCATAATACTGAATCCTTTGCTTAGTCATCTGAAAAAGCACTTGGAGCTTCATACGAGTTATTGCTATTCATCGTTCAGGCCAAGAAATAGCATATTATTTGAAAAAACAATAAAATCCTGTCTGTTGAAAGCAACTGATATTGTTCTTGAACTAGAAAGTAAGCAAAAACTTTCACAAATACTGCTTTCTAAAAACACTGTGAAACATCGGATTGATGATTTGGTCGAAGACATAAAAAATCAGTGGAGGCCTTGAAAAAATCAAATTTTTTTGCAATACTGTCGAACAGATTCTGCAAAATGTTGTCAGCTTTAGTTTTCATTTGATACATAAGAAAGGAAACAATTAAGGAAGAGATGGCATTCTCTACAAAGTTATTGACTGTTTCAATAACAATTCATATAACGGCAGCAATCACTGAATTCCTTTACAAATATGAACTGTCATGGCAAAAGTTGAAAGGCATAAGCACAAACAGCACTCCATTAATGCTTGAATTTTGCTCAGGATTTGTAAAGGTGGTCTGAGAATAAAATTCCAGTGTTAATACTATTCATTATGTTTACACCATCAAGCCTTAGTAGCTAAGGTACTTCCAAATGAACTCAACGATGTCTTAAAATTATGCATCAAAATTATCAATCATGTTCAAAGAGGGCATTAAATACTTGACTTTTTAATGTCTCTTTGAGGAGATTTGTGAATGGAAAATAAAGCACTGTTATTTCATACAGAAGTATGCCGGCTGTCTAAAGGAAATACGTTAGCAAAATTGTTTAAACTTTGAAATGAAGTAATTCAGTTTTTAGAAATACAAAACCAAACTGAACTGTATATAGAATTTTGAAAGCTAAATGATCAAATTGCATTAGCTTATCTATCACATATTTTTGATTCACTGAACTCACTAAACTTGAAATTACATGGTGGAGATTCTAAAATAATTTATCATTAGGATGCCTGCAACTTTGGGAACATAAAATTTTAGGTTGCAATTATTCTTGCTTTCCCAAATTATTTGGAATCCTGAAAGAAGTGCACTTTAAGGAGGTTTTTAAAGGTACTGTGACTAAAATATCAAATCATTTTCAGCACCTCACTGATCAATTCAAACATTACTTTTTAAACTTCTGTGATAATAACATTTGTACACTGCGACAGATCATTTTTACATTGACACAGATGCACTGTCAGTAACATTACAAGAGCAAGGTTTGCAAATAAAAAATGATTCTGCAGCCAAATATGACTTTAAGAAGCTAGATAAGCCATTATTTTGAATAGAACATCTCAAAGTTTATCATAGCATAGATATAGGGCTTTGATGAAAATTTCCAGCCACTGCAAATATCGTATGCACAAACAATTTGAAATTGGCGTGTTTAATCACATTTTGTCAAATGATTTTTGGCATTTGAAAGAAAAGACTTGTTTTAGAGCACTGTTTCATGATATTTGTAAAAATATATTGTTATCATTAAGCACAAGGTATCTGAAATGTAACTATCAGTCTACCAGATTAGAACCATCATTTATTTCCAGGTCCGTTACAAAAAAGGTCAGCTACAGAATGTCACTAAATCATGTGTAGAGCTTTAGGTACTAATGTTGTATCATATGACACTGTGAAGGTTTGGTACTAAAAATTCAAAAACAAGAACTATGACATTCAAGTTGATGATGTTGATGAGGCCCGCCTGCAAGAACTTGTGAAAGAAGATCAGTATGCAACTATTCGAGAGTTTGCTTAGTTAGATGTTAGTGCCATGCCGATTAGTTGTGCTGTGCATCACATAAACTTAACATATAAGTTCAAGCGCTGGGTGCCACATGAGCTGACTCAAGCAGATAAGGATACAAGTGTTTGGACTTGCACTAATCGGCTCGAATATCAACCAACACAAGGTCAAAATTCTCGAACAAACAGTCATTTGTGATGAAAATTGGATTTATTGCAACAACACAAGCCGAAAAGGGGTTGCTCTGTGCCCAGTGAGTCTGTCGGCAGTGTCGCAAAGTGCAATTTGACTAATAAAAAGATTCTGCTTTGTATCTGGTGGAAATGCTGTGGTATAATCCACAAAGAATATTTAGGAAAGGGTAAAATCCTCGACAGTAAGGTGTACAAGCGAGATACTAGTCCGCGTTGATGCTGCTATCAAGGAAAAACGTACCGAGTTCTGGTGCAAAAAGGTAATGTTCTATCAAGATAATGCAAGACCACATGTGTCTTCATTCACTGGCAGGACTCTGTAAAGACTCGAATGGGATATTTTGTCACAATCACCATATAGCCTCGACATCATTCCTTTGGACTTCTACCTTTTTTCACACCCGTAGCTACATTTTGCTAGTGCAGTCTTCCATTCTGCACAGGACATCTGAAACGAGGTTGACCTGTTTTGGGATTTGTAGTCAGAAAAGTTTTTGGGCCGAAGGCTTTGCAAAACTACCAAAACATTAGTGACTGGATTTTGGTGGTGATTAATATTCGCACTAAAGGTCTGCTTTCATGCTTTGTTTTCTTTTTAAACTTTATTAAGAATGTTTTTTGGCAGAAATCTTTCCAATCAGATGTAAATGAATTCATTATATAAATTATAATAATTAGGAATACAATAAAATATTAGTATCCTCGATAGGTAATGAAAAACATTCAAGAATTAGGTGGTTTAAACAGAATAAACAGAAGACAAATTTTTTTTTTCTTTCCCACCCTTTTTTTTAAAGGATTATAGATAGATTACCCTGAAAATATGACAAAACCCTAGAGCAGAAGTACACCATGTATTCCATGAACTGCCTGTTACCTAATAGCAAATTTTAAAGAAAATACTTTAATATGTGACATTATATATAAGTTGACTGCATTATTTCTATATTAACTTTACTGAATATTGCATAGCATATAAAACAATGATATGCACATGATGAAAGTTTAAAATCCACCATTTCATTCTACACGAAATTTAAAATTAGTTAAGATTGTTAGAATTTTATGTCGAATTTATCAAATGCAAGTTTAGAGTATTTGATAAACTTATCATTAAAGCTCATGAATACAAACTTCTTGAAAGAACCATACCTTTTGCATTTCTGCTTGGATGTACTATAATTTCACAATACATGCCAATTTCACATCTTTCAATGCACATTCTATCTTTTTTTTGGGGGGGGGGAGAGGACCTTTTTACTATTCTGTACCAGCTGCCTATATATTTTTACTGAAATAAAGCGAGAAATTGCTGTTTCTTTTCTGTTCTTGGATATTCATAAAAACTTTTGAAGAGAAGTTTAATATCATTTTAAACAATAAAAAATAACTATGGATAACTTGTTTATGGTATCAAGAGACTGAAAAATATGCAGCTTTTATTTTTTGAAGACATTTTAATAATTTATCAATCAATTTAAAATTTCATTAAATTTATTATTCACATTTATAAAACACCAGATATTTTCATTTGCTTACTTTAATGAAGATCTCTTCTAAATTGCTAATGTGTAGAAAGTTCTAAACTTGTTCTAATATAAAAGTGAGACTTTATTATCTTGAAACAGACACTAATAACACAGTGAAGTAAGAATAAATGCTTAGTCAGTATAGCATAGCTCAGTTAAAATAAATGCTTAGTAACTGAAAATATGAAAGCAAAAACCTTTAACATCATAAACTATTCTACAGCTAATTTCTTTTGCACTATATAGTTTATAAAAGTGTCTTCTGCTTTTTTTACATTTATTGCAAGCACCCATTAAAGAAAATTAATATTCATTAAAATATAGGCATGTGCTGAGATAACACACTTTCTTCACAATGTGAGACCTTTGGCCTTCAGCCCTTTTTGGTGTGTTCTTGATCACAATTAGGATAGAGATGGGCTATTGTACCTTTATACTGATCTATGAAGTCTACAGTTATTCATTGATGAGCCCTGTGACTCACCTATGATTAAACTCGTTCATATTGTTGCATTCTACAGGTTCGTGAATTTGGAGTGATTGTTGACAACACTTGTTGAAGAACCTATTTTCCAGTATTATACAGGACAGTTCTTTGGTGGAAATGTTGAGATTCCGCAAAATTATTAAACACAGACTGTCACCAAAAAACTATATTTAAGCATAACACAAACACACACAGATTTAAAAAAAAAAAATAATAATATCAGGGAGTCAGTGTATTTATATGTATGTATATATGCACTCACTTCAGCCAGTAAAACATGCTTTTCTACTAATGTTTTAAGCGATTTAGTTGTTTCTCATGTTCATTTATTTGACCTACAGTCAGCCCAAGCCCACGAAATTCCTTGTGGTAAGGAGTGCAAGTTTTACACCTGTCGTTGGCAGCAGCAATTCAAACCTTACAGGTGATAATGCGATTTAGCTCAGTTCCGCCCCCAATTTTGATGGAGAACACCCTGGGGAGGGGGGGGGCGAGGTCTCCCAGCCCTTTTCTTGCACCACCAACCTCTCAAGATGACTTTTGGCTTGCCGCATATTTAGAGTGCCCCCATGTCGCACGGACATTATACGTTTACAAACATCTCATGCCTTCTCTGGGATTTGAACTCGGGCCCTTTGGCATGGCATTCAGCAACGCTAAGCACTATACCGATTGGGCAGCATATTGGTTACTGCCACTGTGGCAGTGGTAAGACTTCATGCAGGCCATTTTACAGCTGTGAAAATATCTACAGGGGATAACGCAAGATCTTGCCCCATATGTATACCTCAAGCTTCAGACCTTGTCATGCAGACTTTTAGCTCCATTTAGCATCTTCGATGAACAAGACAACAACTGATTTAGTTAATCCCATGTAGCAAATCCTTAGTTAGCATGACTCAGGAAAATTTCAGAAATTTTATATACCATTAATTAGCTGTGTTAATCCGAAAAATATAAGTGTGCAGGCAAAAAATTCTAATTTATAGTTTCCTAAAAAATAGTCCAAATTAAAAGTGTATAAAAATCTGGCACAGAAAACAATACATAATTATAAGTAACTGAAAATACTGTTCAACTGTTATTGTTATTTCAAAACCTCCCATTTTAGAAGATAAATTTCAATTCAAATATACAGTATGACTTATAAAAGTAAAACTTCACACAATGTACTGAATGATTCTGTGACAATGTATGATAGCAAAATAAAATAACTGAATCTTAATTTTAAATGCCATTTAAAGAATACTAAAGCAATCAAATACGTACATGAGAGTTGATGTTAAAAATGCTTGTTCAGTAACTCATAAAATTAAATAAATTACAAAATAATAACAAAGTAATAATAATCAAATGGAAATCTTTTAGTTCATGCATGAAAAAAAGGGAAACGGATAAACTTACATGTAGAAGGTAGCAAGTCAGTAGCAAGATGAAGCAAATTTTCATCATTTGATTCACTGTCTGATTCAGACTTTTTATCTGATTCTTGTTCTGCAAATTTTCTTGGTCGGCCAATTTTTCTTAGATGTTTAGGCACACGAGCTTTATGTCTCATTGGCTTTTTTGGAGAAATAGCGAAATTTTCACCTAAATCAGTCAAAAAAATAAGTTCTGTAAGAAAGGTAAGTCATATTTCTCTTAGATTTAGACATTCAATTTAAATTAAAATATCACCTGTATTTTTCTGATCATTGACTAGATCATCAGCATCTGATTTCACAGAAATATTTCTCAACTGATATGTAGCTTGATGTCCAAATGCTGCAGCTTTTATCTGGGCTCTTCGTGATCCTATGTCTTTTGAAACCTAGTGTTTTCAAATTAGCATTAAGGCAAAACATCTGAATAAAAAAAACGTTTCATTATCAAGTTTTAGGAAAATTTGAAAAAAAAAAAAAAAAAAAAAAAAAAAAAAAAAAAAAAACACTTACGCTAGACTTAACACTGTTCTGAGTTTTCTTTGAACAAAAACCAGTTTTGACTAGTGTACTTAAATAGCTAAAGAGAAAAAATAAATAAATGTAATATAAAACTTTACTCAAATAAATGGATGGATATTAAGTTTCATAAACAAATGATCAATTAATCCAGAAACACATTCGAAATAACAATTACAATGTGTCAAAAAGATTTAAAAAGTATGCCTACAAATATCTATACACACTGAGGAGCCAAAACAATATGACCACCGACTCAATAATGCACTGTGTGACCTTTGGCCTGAAAAACAGCTGCAATTTACCTCGGCATGGATGCCACGAGTTCATGGTAGATAAATGGAGACAGGCCATACAAAATGTCTAAGCAAGTCATGGCACGCAAAGTCAAGATATTCGGACACTGTGGTGTTTGAGCTCTGAGCTGCCAATACACTACATCCCAAATGCACTCTATTGGATTAAGATCTGGCAAGTTAGGTGACCAGGACATTAACTGGAATTCATTCTTATGCTCCTCAAACCACTCCAACACAACTCGAGGCTTGTGACATGAGGCATTATCTTGCTAGAAGATTCCATTTCTAGTTGGGAAGACAGAGGCATGTAAGAGTGCATCAGATCCGCAACTAAGATCAAATAGTCTGCAGTTTTCGTAGTCTGTTCTACCACAACTAACGACTCAGAGCTGCCCATGAGAACGCACCCCCAAACGTAATACAGCCACCACCAGCCTGTGTATGACATGTTACATAGGGAGAGCAATTATTCGTCTGAAAGACGGCACACCCTGATACGACCATCAATGTGATAAATAAGAAATCGTGGTTGATTCAACCAAGCAACTGCCTTCCAGTCCAGTCTTAATGTTCCTGGGCCCACTGTAAGCATAGTTGACAAAGATGCTTGGTCAACAGAGGCACATGAGTGGGACATCCGCCGAACAGTGCTATACCCAACAGTATCTGCTGACCTATACGTTTCATAACACTTGCACTTGGATCTGCATTTTATTGGGCTGTCAGTTGAGCCACTGCCTTGCATCGATTTTGCTGTACAGTCTGCGATGTGCTACAGACACTTTTCTTTGAAGACACATGGACTTTCAACACTTTGGCATCTACTGCTTAGTTTCACCATCATTTATCCGCTTTCCATAAATACTAACAATAGCAGATCATGAACAACCTACCATTAGTGCAGTTTCACAGATACTCGTTTCGAGTCTTCGGCCCATTACAATCTATCCTCTTTTAAATTCGCTCAGATAGCAATCTTTCCCAGCACTTTCAAAAGTAAGTGGAAGAATGATACCTTACCTTCTTCAGAGCAGTTAAATACCACTCCCATTTTATCACATGCCCTCCCCGTCAGCCAGACAAGTTCATGATGATGGTCATAATGTTTTGGTAATTCAGTCTATTTTTCAAATACAGAGCACTACCCCTGCATCCACTGGTAATATATTCCTAGATTTACTGTGAATAAGAACGAATACTAGACAAAACAGGTCATTTGGGTAACTTATTTAATTACTGTTAAGTTTAATTGATCAGTTATACATAACAAGCTATTAATAACAATATTATAGGCATAAATTAAACTAATAATGAAGTGGTAACCCACTATCCTACATACACGGTGCACCACTAGAAAAAAGTAACATTAAAAATATTGTACATAACAGTAAGTATACTCTCTCCTATAAAAAAGACAAAATTCAGCTTTAATAAATAGTTTTATATGCCCAGAAAAGCACAGTGGTTCACCAATGTTCTCTTATCAACACTACATTGCAAACAAGGAATATTCTCAGTATACAGAAGAGAAGCGTCCTTTAGATGCATTACAAATGAACCATTTGGGGATTTTCTCAACACTTCCCAGCTTTGTAAAAATTATCATTAATTTATAAGGTATTTCTCCCTCTTTCTTAACGTGCCTTCGTGGTGTAATGGTCAGCACACTGAGCCGGTATTTCAGAGGTCCGTGGTTCGATTCCCGGCGAAGGCCTTGCATACTTTTCATGACTCCTGCTACTAAAAAACCTAATGTCTCTACACTAAAACAAGGAATATTCTCAGTATACAGAAGAGAAGCGTCCTTTAGATGCATTACAAATGAACCATTTGGGGATTTTCTCAACACTTCCCAGCTTTGTAAAAATTATCATTAATTTATAAGGTATTTCTCCCTCTTTCTTAACGTGCCTTCGTGGTGTAATGGTCAGCACACTGAGCCGGTATTTCAGAGGTCCGTGGTTCGATTCCCGGCGAAGGCCTTGCATACTTTTCATGACTCCTGCTACTAAAAAACCTAATGTCTCTACAAATTCATCATACAACTAAATTCAAATTTAAGAAGGCAATTTACAAAGTAGCATATTATATTTTTACCTCATATAAACACAAAATGGTAAAATGGAAACTGTATGGAAATAACAAACATAGTTACTAGCATAAAAATTCAAATGTCACTCTATCGATAAACATTGAATTGAATTATAAATGGCAAACAACTTGATTAATTAATTAAAAACACACATGTATATGAAATATTTGAATACTGAATAAATTTGCTGATTCAGTAAAAGTTCCAGGGTATAAATCAATTATACAGGTTTCCATCATGAACTTCAAGATTTTTTTTTACATTTCAGGGATACTAAAGAAGTAAGCATTTCTTTAATCATGAAAGTATTGATTTTTCCATTTTTCTCAAATTTATTTTCATACATCTTGTCTGATATTGGTTTTGATTCATTAGTTTTCTTTTGTTCAACCAGTATTCAGGTTCTCAGCAAAGTTGTATGAATATTCAGCTTTATCTTCGATCAACATAAAATGACCTAGATTAAATTTTCAGGTTCATGTAAGCCACTATAGATATAAATCAAAAGTTATCAGTTCACAATATTTTCGACTACTGTCAGAACAGCACTACCCTGAACAGCACTGTGATAAATTCTTCAAAATTTAGGTGAACTCTGCCTAAGATTTTTTTTAACAACTCTTGTAAAGCTTTTCATGAGATGACTGGAGAATTCTTCCCTCTACGGCACAAGCTCCTCATAAATTTCCAAGACAAGCCTTTGGTTGCTAGAAAATT
Source organism: Stegodyphus mimosarum (assembly GCA_000611955.2). Classification (NCBI taxonomy): domain Eukaryota; kingdom Metazoa; phylum Arthropoda; class Arachnida; order Araneae; family Eresidae; genus Stegodyphus; species Stegodyphus mimosarum. Next base: position 982,767 of record KK119890.1, read on the forward strand.
TTGAAAGTCGGCTCTTTGAATTATACTCTAAAAATGTCGTAAATCTTTGGCAGCATATTTAAATGTCTTTGCACTGTCTGAAAAATAAAAATGCAACAGTTCTTTAAATGTCTGAGAGCCAAAATTTATTTATTTGCAGATATAATGGATATGAGTTCCGGATGTAACGCTCATATAACAGTGCAGGTGAACAATGCGATGCATTATTATTATTTTTTTTTATTATTGGATGTCATAATCAAATTTGACGTAAACAGGATCAGCGAAGCCCCCACCAGTTATATAAAAAGATGAAGTTTTATGGGCTTTTGTCTTTTTCATCAATTTAATATTCAGATTTTCTAATCGTCCTTTAATTCAAAGAATCTGATTTTGATTAAAAAATGTTGCCACACAAATATACCACAGTTTGTGGAAATAGGCTTATCTGACTGAAGTGCTCTAACTTCAAGTGTGATCTAAGCTTGTGAATACAAAATATTTCAGAGTCTCAAATTTCAGAAGCACTTAAAGAGCCATTATTAGGCATTTTATGTCTAACAATTGTTAGTCTCTTTTGAAAAATATCATACAGTGGCACTCTAGTTGTTCATCGTTTATTATGTTAAAATTCTGTTGAACTGGCCAGTCTCAATAGTGGTTCTCAACATTTCTTGCCCCATGCACCCCTTTCACCATTGACAGGAAATCATTTCCTCCTCCTTCTTTTCAAAACTAAAAAAAATACATATACATTTATTTAAATGTAGATTATTTTTAACGTGTTTCTTAAATTAAACAAAAAAGAAAGCATAGCAATCGGGGAAGAGGCTGACAGCTTTCAGATTTTACATTATGCCCAAAGAGACTTTTTTACGCTTCGTGTGTTTTATTAAATATGATATTCTGTACAACTGAACCATAAAATTCAATTCAACAGCAATACTGGAAAACAATTTTGAAATGAGCATATCTTTAGAATTTCCAATACAATCTCGCATGCTGAAGATAAAAAAGCCCCCCCCCCATACAATGTTGCCATTGCTTGCTTTGAAATCGTTGAATTTCTTAATAAAAAATTCATTAAAGTGTTAAAAAAAACTGAAGAAAAAACCACTGCTTCTAAATAAAAATGCAAATCTTGTACAACAAACGTGTGTGTAGGGAGAGCTAGCAGAAAAACAGTTTTTGCAAGCACGTAAGGCGAATTGCGTTCGCCAGCACACCTTGGCGAATTTCTTGGTGTTATCTTGCAGCAATCGGTTAAATTCACATTGGAACACTAAATATGAGTAACCACCAATGTTTAGATGGTGGAATGAGGTGCCGAATTGTGGGGAGGCTAGAGGCAAGCCAATCGCAAGTTCAGATATGCAGAGTGTTTAATTTAATGCCCAGCATTGTGTGTAACCTATGGCAACAGTTCCAGGATACTAGATCTATCGAGAAAGGTCGTTCAAGAGCCACGATGGCCAGAGAAGATTGCTATTTGGCCATTTTAGCGAGGCGTAACAGAGGGACTACAGCTTCTCAGGACCTGTATGCAGCCACAGGAACCCATGTAATACAGGTGACTGTTTCCAAAGGACTGAATGAGATAGAGTTGTTTGCCAGAAGACCAGCTGTTTGCGTCCGGCTCCCGTCTATGGACAGGAAAGTCCGATTAGCATGGTGCAGGCAGCATAGTGATTGGAGTACGGAGCAATGGGCGACCATTCTGTTCACTGACGAGTCCTGTTTTAGCCTAAACACCAATTCTCGCAGTACTTTCATATGGAGAGAGTCAGAGACCCGCTACCTACCCTCTAAAGTCCACAAAATCAACAATTATGGCAGTGTAATGGTCTGGGCAGGCATCATGTTGGATGGCCGCACACCTCTCCATGCCATTGACAGAGGCTCTGTGACTGGTGTGAGGTATAGGGATGAGGTCTTGGGGCCCATGTTCACCTTTTCGGGGTTGTAATGGTCCCTGAGTTCATCTTACAGGACGATAATGCGAGGCCCCATAGAGCTCTTCTGGTTGACGAATTCCTCGAGAGTGAGAATATTCGCCGAATGGATTGGCCAGCCAGACCTAAACCCTATAGAGCCTATGTCTGGGACACTCTGGGGAGGGCAATTGCAATTTGTAACCCCCAAAGAGAATCATCCAGGAACTGAAAACAGGGTTGCTGAATGAGTGTGATGCCACAGGCACTGATAAACTGCCTTATTTCCAATATGACATCACGCTGCGAGGCCTGTATGCCTTTCAGAGGGGACCATATTCTCTATTAACCCATTTCTTTTGTGTCTTCTGCAACCACTGTTTCAGACCTTCAGACTCCCACAAGTGTTACACTCGAACATGTGTGTCTATTATAATTGTTGAATGTTCATTTTGTTTGTATTATATCAACCTACGTTCACAACAAATTTTATTAAAATCTGTCCAATAGTTCTGGAGATCGTAGATCAAATATGAAAGTTCTCTTAATTTATTTCACCAGTTTATTTGGTGGCAACAATTTGAAAAGTGAACCGACATTTATAGCAAACCAACAGAAAATGCCAAAACGAAATTAAAAGCACAAAAGATTTTTCTATTCGCAAAATTTTCATTACAACCAGACATTTATGAATAAATAATTTAACTAAATACTTTGCAATTTTAGCTGTTATGCTCCCATCACTTCTAATGAATGATGTTACTTCTTCCATCAGAATAATGTTATGCTTTGAAGAGAAGCTACTCCGGTTTTCGAAAAACTGAAACTAGTTTTAATTTCACCAAACTTAATACACCTGAAAGATGCTAACTTTCATATGCATTATTATATGCATCACAGAAGATATGAAAAGAAATAACACCATATAGCTTAAAAACATTTTTAAAGCATTTCCTATTAATCAGTATTCCTTGTAAATAAATTATTTCTGCAAGCCACTTCTTAAAACCAGTCAGTTTTGGGAAATGTTTGATCCCAATCAAGACCATTTTATTCATATTCGTTGTAGAAGGATTTTAATTCTAACTATGAATGGGGAAGTAAATCCAATTGGATCAAAGATTTTCGCTGTAATATCTAACATTCTTTTTAGTATATAACATGAAACTAGTTGAAGATGACCTTAAGAATCTAGTTTAACAGTCATTTTCTGCATTCTGATTAAGGCCTAAAATCTTGGCTCATACAAGGGAATCATTCATTGGTAATCATTTTTTCGCCATATAGCTTTTAATTCATTACAATTTCAGTTAAATTCACATAGATTCATATTTATGTGCTTTAAAATAGTTATTGCATATCAAATGACAGCTGGTATGCCTTTTCTACTGCATTTGCATCATCATATAAATCACCAACACAAAAATAAATTTAATATTTCATAAGGTCTTCTACTAATATAATTTTTAATACTGTACACTATTACAGTTGTGAGGACACAGCTATAATATACCCAAATAGTTTGCTGTTTGGGGTTAAAATGCTTTGAGTTTACTCTTTGGAATTACTATCCCAAACAGTAAACACGTTCATAATTTTGACTGATTTCCAATTATCATTTTGAAACCACAAGCACTTTAAATATTTATGATTGTATAATTAAGATGGAATAACAGGCTGAGCAAGTATTAATTTCAAAATCAAACAATAAAAATCACATTACATTTGCAAATTTTCACAGGACTAGTTTTGAAGGTTTTACCGAACCAGCTGAGGATGATGCTTTGGTAAAAGCCATCAAAAAACTAGTCTTGTAAAAAGTTGCAAATATAATGCTGACTTTTCTTGTTTGACTTCAAAATTAATATTTATGATCCTGTTTGGCAATACTTATCATGAGGAATGTCTTTTCTATGTTAGTGTAAAAAGGTTTGCAGTAAAAATTTTTAAATTCAGGCAGAGTATCTGTAGCATCTGGTGATAGATATGTTTAGAATAACAAAGGTTTTAATTTTTATAGAGAAATGCACATTTCTTGCTTTGATTTCAAAACTCTATAACTGGATTTTTTTTCTCTGATACTTGTTGCATTATAAACAACTACAGTGAAAATACGACTATGGAAGAACAACTGCATTTACATATTTAATTTTAAATATCCAGCCACTTTCATTAAAAAAATAAGCTCCTGTTTTGAAGAAAAATTATTTTTTCCAATATTCTATTGATTTACATAATTTATTTACTTCTTCTGATAATAAATGTAGCACTTTTAATTTCATTTCAGCACTTAACATTTCAATTTCTACCTTCTGTTCAAGTTCCATTCCAAATTAACATAAATTTAATTCATAAGAAATTAGGATCCAAAAAGCATAGATACAAACTACTAACTGATGCCTTGGCTTGAGAGCTTTCAAACCTATGATTAGCAATATTCTTTATTTTCAAGATGAAATAATACATTATCTCTACATATTCAATACCCTGTATGTTTCTACAGCATAGTTTCTCAACCTTTTTTTAGTACAGGAACCCTTTTAAGAGGTTTATTTTGCTTACAGCATTTTATAATAATAATGTACTAGATAATTTCAAAAACATATGGAAAAAGAATAATAACAACTAAAGATTTCCCAAAACATTTATGACCTGCAAAATGTACATAAATTCCCACCAGGACATATACAGTAATATACAATGAAAGACTATGTTACTTCAGCATACTAGACATCACTGTAAATATGGATTTATATTCATGCTTTGAAAGTATTGTACAGTCAGAAAGTTTTGATTCTTTGGCACAGAAAAATGAAACTACATGCAACCTTGATAAACTTGTGTGAAGGCGAAACTTACATGATTTCATATGATTCTTGTAAAAATATGCAACTATAATAATATTTACACAAACAAGCAATTTATTCAAAAGTATTAAAGCAACCAAATTTTTCAAGAATATTCCAACTGCCTTTTTTCTAGCCCCCTTACTGCTCATTACAACAGTAATGCCCCTCTAGATCTCCTCAGGGCACTCCAGTTTCAGCACCAGTGTTGAGAAATTATAGCTTGCAATATGGAGGAGAAACTTGATTTCCATGAAAAATTGATAAAATTATATCTAGTTAAGATGGAGCCTATTGTAGTAAAATTTTAGAATAAAAGCACAGTTGTTGTTACACCAATTCAAAGTTGCATTTAAAACAATAATTTAATTTCTCATTAGCAAAATATAATTAGAATAATTAAAACATCGTATTTGCTAATCACTAAAAGTTTAGCTATAAAAGTATTACTAAAATATCAAAATCACATTTGTTAGACCTGTAATTGTCTGTGTCTTTTGAAGGAAGACCTAGATGCTAACTTTGCGTGAGGTTTCAAGGACATGTAATGCAGACGAACAATTTCAAGAATTAAGCAAATGAGCTTTATTAAAAAAGATGCAGTCTCAGATGCAGATGCTATAAAGTGAGGCATCAAAAGGAGTTATTACCTCCTCCATTTAGCACATTATTTTCAAATACATATACAAAATGCAATTAATTACAATGGCAAAAAAAGTGTTGATTGCAAAACTTAATATTTTCCCTAACCTCGCAATACTATATATATAATGCAAAATAAATTAAAATAATATGCTTGAAATCCATCTCACATTCAATTTGGAGCAAATCATTTAGCGTGCAACTGGATTAGGTTTTGAACTGTGTTTCACTTTGTATTTGTTCATTTACACACACATATATTAGAAAGTCCAAGATCTGGAATCATCAGGACTTTGGCTATTCTCGATGTTACAAATTTCCAGATTTTAAATTATCATCAGCTTAAATATAATAAGATGTCATGTAGATATGGCAGCACTGTGGCTTTGCTTATTGTTTACGTCATAAATAATGCTAGCCTCCCAACAGGTCTGGCTGCAACAGGCAGCAAAAAATTTTGGAATTGAACAATGAGCACCAATAATTAAGGATGGTAAAATTTATAGAATTTAGAAGTGGCAAATTTTCTAGAATTTAGATAGGTACCAGCCAGCAGAATTAGGACCCGTAGAGATTGCACAACGTGGCAAATGCATAGCACTGGACCTGCCTCCTAACCATTAAAGGGCCAAAAATGTGATGTTTGTCATCATTAATTGGTCTCTGCAAGGTTGCTCTGTTCTTCAGAAGACTAAAAGGAATGTCTCTATTACACTACAGCGCAGTAAGACTTCGATTGTTTCTCTAGAGGCTAATTTTATGATGAGTTTGGCAATGATTTTGGCTCTGTCCTATTCAATTACCGATTATGGATGCCCGGAGAAGTATTTGACTTGAGATTTGCTACATTCATTGACGAAATGATTTGCAGAGAGCTTGTAAATATCTTCTACATGTTCTCCTATTCTCATCAATATTTTTTTGGATCTTGAGCTGATGCACTGAGTTTCAGCAAAGAAACTCAATATATTGGCATTTCGTTACATTCATTACATATCCCAACACATTTGTCTTTCTTGTTGTTACAATAATCAATACTTGTTCTAAAATTAGCATCGCCATGGGACTAAATCACAGAATGAAGTTTATTACTTTAAGTACTTTACTAACTTTGCATTCTGAACAATCTTTAACTGCTTTAAAATCACTATATTCATAACATAATTAAAAAACTTAATCATCATTTCTTAAAAAGTGCCTTACAACATGATTTTTATTTCGAATTTGAGCCTTGTTTCACAAATTTGCTGAAATGCAAGCTGAATTTTATAGATCAAAAAGTGACAAATATTCATTAACTTATATATATAAAATCAGAAGGCTGTCTGTTCCAAATGGTTGCTGGTGTTTAATGCATACACATACTTTTCCTTTTGTGACTCAAAGCATTTTTTAAAAATTGTTACAAAATGTAAATATTATTTATTCATGTCTGCATAGATTCTGTATACAATTTTTAACCATAACTATTTTATACAAACCATGATACTAGAAATAACAAATATAATTCAATAACTGTGAAGTAATATTTTGTGCAAATGTAAGATCTATAAATGAGTTGCAAAGTGTGCTTGATAATATAAAAGTACCATGTTCAGATTAAAGTATTGTTTTAGGAAATCAAATGCCTTTTCATTTCTTCGAGTCACATTATAATCTCCTATTATAATAATCGTTATGCCTAAATCTATATTGAATGCTTCTTCAATGAGCAAACTAGATTCAGAGTATCTCATAAGCACATTAAAGAGAAACAATTTTAAATCAGTTGAATTAACTGACAGATGAATGTATACTGCTATGAATTTTGTACATAGATGATTTTAGTGCAATTATATGTGAAACTGTTGTATTTTTCTGTATAATGCAACATAAAAATCTAGGGATGCGAAGCTCGCCAGAAAAGTAAGAATACATGAGAAAGTCTATTTAACATTGAGTAAATGGCTGTCTTGATAATTTGATGAGATATTGCTAAGCTGGCCACAATTTTGGACACTAATATTTGCCATCAAATTTGGCAAAAAATCACCAAACTGGACGACCATTTGGCAACATTTAGGTCCAGTCCCTATATAACTGCACTGGATATTGTAATTGAATACCATATATTCCAGTATATAATGCACACTTTTAATACAAAAAATAGGACTGAACTTTACAGGTGAGCATTATATGTCGGATATAAAAAAAGATAGCTTAAAAAAATGGGAAAAAATAGATTTCTATATGCACCAAACAGTTATTTAAAAGAAATGACATACCTTTTGAAATTAAACATTTTCATTATCTGATAACGTGAAGAATTTGTCAGTTTGCCTTCCATCATATCTTAAGGTGTATCATCGAATTTTGTTTCATCTTTAGTATTTTGATCCATAACTAAATAATCACTATCTGTTCCATCTTTCACCAGCATCAAACATCCTTGCTACAGCCCGATTTCCATTTTCTTTTGCAAAATGAACGGTTTTGTATTTGAAACCAGCACTGTGTTCGTTTCCTTTTGAGGGAGCCATATTTACTACTAAAAGAAGCACTAGATCAACTGTATTTCAACTAAAGCAAATGCAACTTAACTAAAGCCTTTGATTTTCACTTCAAAATCTCAGCTTCAAATGACCGCAGAAAGAGAAAATATCTATCTCCTAATTCCACTAAGTCATTCAGGTTGGAAGTGCTTTACCATAGCATTCTTTTGGACAGCTCCACTGAATTAAATCCACCCTCTTTGCCGGAATATTTACTACTTCAAGCATTTAACCCACACACAAATTGTTCACCTTATCTCTTGTTGGTGCACTTTACCAATGTTCAAAAAGCTAGGACAAATGTTTAAATAAGTGACATCAAAAGATAAGAGCATTGCAAATGTATCTTTCAGGTGTCTTCGTGAAGAATTGGGTGCACGTTATATGGTGAATATACCTAAAAATTAAAAAATGTAGCTTGAAATTATAGAAGTGCATTATACGCCGGAAAAATGGTAACTTCAGTTGATGTTCCGCATAGCTGTAACCGCAGTTTGGCCTTCATATGCCTTCCAGCAATTGTGAGAAGCAAAAAGTGCTAGAAATATCTCAGCGGCCAGGTAAAAACTATATAGACTGGAAAGAGTCTCAGTTGTTAGTTCAGCACGAGTTCGGAGTACTGAGTTATTTCCGGGTTAGCTTTGCTTTAACATTGTGTTTAACATTCTTAGCAGTTTGAAGTTTAAATACTGATTACTGTGAAGATTTATCTGTGATACTGCAAGACTTGTTTCTTTTGATAAAATAAATTTTATTAACCTATCACTGGAGCCTGTGTAATTCAATCTATTACAAACCCTTATGCATGCAACAATAAAAATATCACTGGTCCCCATTTCTACCACGGTTTACAGTAAACTGAATTGGATTGCAATTGGCAATGCTCTTTGGTTTTTCACTGTCTTCAGAATGACTTTTCAGCTTATCTTTCAATTTGAAACCCTCCACCACAATAGATTTATCCTCAAACATCACAATAAAATTGGACTGCTTTATTATTTTATCTGTTGCAATATTGTTATAATGTGCAACCACAGTTTGAATATTTAGGTTGTGATAATCAATGATATAATTTCACCTTCATTGTCAATTGTAATTAATTGTCTTGCTCTGGTTTCTTCATTTATTTAAAAATAATCTGTGATGTTGAAATGTTTTTGCTTTTTCTTATCATAGAAGTGTTTTGCTCATTCTTTGCACAACTTATTTGTTCCTGCTTTCTTTTCTGTTTTACTTATTTGAACAGTTGATTGCTCTCTTCAACAAATTTTTTATTGACTCATTTTAAAATTTTATTAATTTCAATGAAACAAAATTCACAAACTATATAACCATTCACAACCACATCCAACTAGCAACTGAGACGGAGCTGCCCACCAAATGAGAATGCTAGGAAATGGGAATTCACGGGCACTCACTGTACATACACACAGCAAATAACATCAAAATTCCTATGATTTTAGCTGTTTTTGCCACTTAGCTATGGTTGAACTATAATTCAAAAATTCTTTTTGTATTTTGTAGAGTACACATTTATCTCTCATAAGAAATATGAACCAATTTTCTACGCTCCATAGTTGAGGAGATTTAAGCATATCTGAAACTCAAAAAAGTATTACAATTTTTCCTTTCCACAGACCACTATGAGAGAATGTAAATCTACATAAAAAAAAAGAAAGAAAGAAAGAGAGAGAGAACCTTTTTCTCTACTGGTTTAACATAGCAAAATGGAAGGAACATTTAGTAATTTTAATGCAATTTAGTTTTTATGCTTCAGAAAATTAATTTTCATCAAATATATACATATGAATACAGATAAATGCATAATAATGAAATAGATTTTTCATTTAAATTTAAAGAATATTTGGTTCATTAATTATGACACACCATTCAATAGGTAACTTCTTAAGGCACAGATGCCTTCATGAAAAATCCATTAAGTAATATTTTGAGGGGAAAAAAAAAATTGCTCTACAGCCAAGAAACAAAGTGAGGATCAACTATTAAACCAGGATATTCCATAGATTTAACCCCTTAGCAGCACATGAGTAGACAAAGCATCAGAAAATAAGCTTTTTTAAATTACCTTTTCAGTTTTATGCACATCTACAAGCAAATAAATTAATATTACAGCTTACATGCACATTGTGCAAAACAAACTAACAGACAAGCATTTAATTATTGTATCTTTTGCATACACAATCTACTCATGCATGAAAAAGGGCTTGTTATACTTACTTGACTGTTTCCGATAACTCTTCACATGAAGATGAAGCAACTGATATAGGTAAACTTTCTGAAAGCTCTTTAATCTCTTTAGAAAGATCATTGATAGTCTGTTAAAAATATTATGTTTTTTAGAATAACACATACTGCCTCAGAATATTTTCATATTCTTTGTGTATGTTACAAAGAATTAAATAACTTTGATAGAATCATCATACAGGAAAATATTAAGATTTAGAAACTTTAAAAAATTTAAAAAGTAATATAAATATCTCTAAAAAATAAATATGGAACAGTTGAATTTTTGAATCACACTTTTCATATTTACTCTACCTCGCCCCATCAAAAAATAAATGTTTTAATTTAAAACCTAAGAAAGACTAAGATTTAGCAGAAGCTATCATTAAAAAGATTATAACTAGAACCTTTTTAGCCAATCTTGATTACCAGTATTACCTGTGGTCACCCTAAGTGGATATTCTTTAATTTTCTGAAACAGAATTAACTGTTCCATATTAAGTGTTTATCTATATCAACCTTTTGAATAACCCTGCCCTCTTTACACTTGTTTCGATTTAAAAAGGTTGTGGAAAATGCAAGTCTGAATTGTTACTCAAATGCTTTTGTCAAAAGAAAATGAACTCCAGTATCTATTACACACTAGATTTTCTGAGAATAATCATAAAACAAAACTTTACAATAAAGTTAATGGCACTGTACAGGTAACCAATGCCTAAAAAAGGAGAGCACCTGTGACAACTGCATCCATGGATAAAAAATTTCTTTTTCAACTGCACTACATTTTAACTAATGTTGGCTAGAAAAATGGCATCAATTAAATAATGTGAGAAATAATTAAATATTTATAATAATACAACATTTCATTGGAATAATTTTATGAGGGAGGTTTGGTCAAAACATATGATCACATATGCTACAGATTGAATAGGAAGGCCCAAGAAAATAAAACAAAATTTATAAGAATCTCTTTAAAGAAAAATTATTCTGGAAGTATCTTACCTAAACAGTAACTACTTTTCTGTTGAATTTCCTACATATTTTTTACTGTACAAGCTTTTTTAAACACTTGTGAGCAAAAATTAAACCTGAAGGGAAGCAATTAGCATAAAAGTCGAAAAGGCAACAGAACGGACCAAAAAACCAACTAACAGATTGACTTTGGACCAATACACTTGTGTGTAGGCATATACGGCCCATGATAATGAGGAAGAAGTGTCAGAAGGATAAAGGATACATGCAGTTTACCATCAGCAATTTTAGTGAAAGTTATATGTTGTACAGTGATTTAATAAGGCCAAGGTTATTACTACCATGTGTAATCATTCAAATTTGATAACCACTTCTGCAACTTGGCCAAGGTTATTACTACCATGTGTAATCATTCAAATTTGATAACCACTTCTGCAACTTAATGCAACTGCAGAGATGCTCACACTTATTCAGATGTCCTGATTAGTGGGATAGCAGGCTTGCAAGCTCCGAAAGTGATAATAAATGAACTCGCCTACATTTTCTGTTCTGGGTGCCCCATTCCCAGGGAATATGGATTAAAATTTTCATTGCACCACAAAACTAACTGACTCAACTAAATCCTTGGGTGCAAAGATTTATCTCTCAGACAACACCACAGAGGGTTTGGAGCTTATGAAACAGATGAACAGACTGATCATCATATCACCCACTAAGACGGCTGATGCTACTTTTCTCTAAGATAGCATAATGTGTTCTTATGGATAGGAAGAACCAGACTCATGTATTTTATGCCCCCAACACCAAAATTGTTGGAGCATTATACTAAACCAGTATGTATGACCCTAGGAGGCCAACAGGTGATCTAGGAGACGTCATTTAGATGATTTTAACCAAGATTTTATTGTTGGGAAATAGAAGGTCTAAGCATGGCAGAGAAGTTTGGGATTGCTCACAGCATCATTTCATTAGCATAGAGAGCACCTCAATTGGTAGAAACAGATGTCAGAGCATTCAGCAGAGGTTTTCCATGAGCAACAACAGTGGCAAACAAATGGTATATTGTCCTTTCGGTGAGAATAAACAGGTGGCAGCAGTCAAAGAATTTGCAAGGCAGACTACTAGATGTCCGATATCATGTTTTACCATGAATAGGAGGATGCATAAACTTGGCCTATATGCATGGCAACCACTACCATGCATGCCCTTAATGCTTGCTCATCGGACATATGGCTTCTATGGTGCTAGGAACACAAGAACTGGCTACAACAGGAGTGAGATCAAGTGCACTTTATGGATATGATATGTGATTCTGGATGTATACACATCTGAAGAGAGAAGGAAATATGCAATCACCCCTCCAATATGATTGAAAGAGATGGTGCCAGAGTTCTTGTTTGGTATGGCATCACGCTTGGTAGCCATTACTGATCTCCTTATCTTCCAAGGAGGTTCAGTCACTGGTGTCTGCATTTATACCAAAGTTCTCTTGCCACATGTACATCTGTATACAGGTGCTGTGGACTTTCTTTTCATAGACAACAACACTACATAGCATTGTATAGTAGCTGGGAGATGCTTGGCATCAGTAGTTAGTAACAATTCTGCAGCTGAAATTGGTGCTACAAGAGGAATGGACCATAATGCTGCAACAGTTCCTTGATGACTTTGTCCTCAGCATGGACAGATGAATTTCCTGCATTGCAGTCAGTGGCGATCATATCCTCTTCTAAAGGTTGGGTTTTCTTGTCAAATGCCTGTCACATAGATGTTTCTGTCCTCTCTCCAATTGTTCTCAGAGCTTTCTTTTCAATAAAGTGCCTTTTTATCCTTTTGAATTCCTCATTTAGATGGTTTTGCTCACTCATCCCATATCTTCACATCTTGGGGATCTTATTCCAAAAACCATCTTTTCTTTAATTTTGCAGTAAACCCTTGCTGAATGTGGACCTGTCGAATGCGATTTTGCATATGCGCATTATCTTAAATGACTCATTTAATTTGTCCAAAGCTAACATGAGAATTTGAATAACACGCAGTATGCTACAGAATTTCTGCCAAATAGCAAAAGTCCCATTTAAAGACTGGTCTGAAAACTCACTCATTAAAGAAGTCAAACATTACATAGAACAGCAAAATCTGAGCCTTACAGTTCTCTCAAGCCTTATTAACATTCCAAGACATAGTACTGAAGGCCTCACTACACTGCATCCAAATGTAAGAGTTTTTATTCCTTCCACTGAACACCACTTCTTTAATTCAAACATTCTTCGTTAATGCTTGTGATCAAAGAATCAAAAACATTCGGAGCTTATTATGTCAGACATGTTACACCCCTCTCTGCAAATAAAGCACGATGCACTAATGGCATTTTGGAAGCAATTCAACATAATATATAGCAGAGACATGATTAAACTAGCATGAGAACAAGTGAATTCATCAACATTAAATCTTGCTGGCATCTGCACAGCAGACTGTGTTAAAGAATTTTTAGATATAAAAGAGAAATAAGATTTATTTTCTAATAAATAAGATTTATTATTACTAATTTAAATGCTGATAATAAAATTGCAGTTAAACTGATTAAGATTGGAATTTTTAATAGAAAAAGTAAACATAATGAGAAGGTATTATTATTGTTACTTTTCACCTCAATTAAATGAAAAAACAAAAAGAATGAGTTAAACATCACTTGAAAAAAAAGAAAAAAAAAACAGCCTTGCTGAAAGATTCCAAACTAGAAAAACAGTTTTGGGGAGATTCTCTTCGACTTGCAATTAATTTGTTACACCATAGCACATAGAAGCAGTTTGTAGAATACCAACAGAAAAATGGAATAAACAAAGGCCAAATTTGCCAACATTGAATATTTTGAGAAAAGCTGCATAAGCTTAAGTAAATAAACCAATTATAAAACTCAATTTATGAAGTGAAAAGTATATCTTTGATGAATATGGAACAAATGGTTACAGCTTACTGGACAGAAAGCATGAGAAAAATATTCAGAGATGTTGTGTTTGATGTAAATTCCTATTAATTAAATGGCAAAGGCAAAAATACAGGTGCAAAAATTGTTCTGAATAAAAAAACAAGATAAAAAATATTTCCACCATGAAAGATGATGAGTTAGAAGTGGATAATGACAATGAAGAGAAAAATGAAAAACATAAAGCTGGACATGAAGAACGACTTATTAGAAATATTATAAGCAAAGTATAGAAATTTTGTAATGTTATCATTCTATGTTAATCCGCGAGCACGTGAACCGGGTATCTCATACCCGGGGGCATATTCTTTGTCCCTTATCTCCAATCCTCTTTCCTGGAAATAAGCGAAACCTTTTGTAGCTGAATTCAGGGTCACATTCTTGAAGCTGGGAAATCCGTGGAGTGATTCTTTGAATACTTTTCTAAAAATAGTACTGTTGGGGTATGTGACACCTGCATGCCTTCTCGCGTCTCTCAGATTTTCATCCTCACTCTTTTAGTTAGTCAGTATGGCACGGCATCTAAGTTATGATAAATGGAAAGGTTGAGAACTATGTTAGAAACCATTTCAACAGATGATGAATTGTTTAACGAAGAGGAGGAAGAATTAATAGATGAAGAATACAACAGCAACCATAATTCATCAACAGACAGTGATATGGACACTGAATTAGAAAATGAACCAAATGACGAAAATTATGTTGGTAAAAATGGCCCGATATGGAAGAAAAATTCTGAACGAATGTTAGGACTAGTTCTAAAAACATTATCTTCAAAATTCCTGGAAATACAGGTTATTCAAAAGAAGCATCAACACCGTTGGATTCCTGGTATCTGCTCATCGACAAAGACGTGATGGAAGTGATAGTTCTAATTCAAATATTTATATTGATTCTATTTAGGAGATATTTGTACATGAGCGTGATGCAGAGAAAACGTATGAATGTGAAATCATAGCACATTTGGGCTTTTGTATACATGTGACGTTCACAAATCCTCTCACATCAATGCAAAAGATCTGTGGGCAAAAGACGGAACTGGAATGGATATTTACCACAAAACAATGTCCTGCAAGCGATTCCTTTTCCTTCTAAGATGCTTTCAGTTTGATGACATCCGAGTAAAAGAGATGCGGATAAACTCACTCCCATAAGACAGTTTTTTGAAAAATTCATTGAGAACTGTCAGAAAGCCTACACTGTAGGTAAATATGTAACAGTTGATGAAAAGTTAGAACCATTCAGGGGATGATGTTTATTTAGGCAATACATGCCTAAAAAACCTGCCAAATATGGCATAAAAATATTTGCACTGGTTAATTCCAGAGTGTTTTATACATGGAAAATGGAAATATACGCCGGCCAACAGCCAAAGGGTTCGTTTCATTTCGATAACAATGCAAGCGCTATTGTAAAGCATTTGATGGAACATTGTACAATTCTAGATGGAATCTGTAGATAATTGACATATGGGATACCAGCTACCTCAGAGCCTACTAAGGAAGAAAATAACTCTAGTCGGAACTGTGAGAAAGAATAAGAGAGAAATTCTGCCAGATTTTCTAATGAAGAAATGGGAAGCATATTCTTCAATTTTTAGTTTCCAGAAAGAAACAACGATTGTTTCTTATGCACCAAGGAAAAACAGAAGTGTTGTCCTACTATCAACTATGCATACCAATAATAAAATTGATCAAAGCACTGGATTACTAAGAAAGGCCAGAGATTATTTCATTTTATAATCTAATCAAAGGAGTAGCAGATGTAGATGAAATGGGAGCAGCATATTCTACAGCTTGAGTATCGAAACAGTGGGCTATGGTGATTTTTTTCTTGATTTTAAATGTTGCAGCAATTGATGCATAAATAATCTTACTTTCTACAAAAGAACCACCAACCCAGTTTAGAAACAGGCATTCTTTTCTCAAATCATTAGGAATGTTAGTGGAAGATTACATAAATCAACAGCGGCAGCAAATCATGCTTCCTTTGAAACTAAAAGAAAAAATAATTTCAATAGATTGCAACATGGAACCACTATCTAAAAAGATGAAAAACATTTACTAAAGATGCACTGAGTGCTCTAAAAACAAGGACAGAAAGACACAGTTTCTGTGCAAAAAATGTAATATTAGTATTTGTATGGAGCATATGTATTCAATCTGCCAGAGATGTGCAAAATAATTGTAAGTATTTGATTTATTATATTCTTTAAACTATTTTAAAGGCCATTGTTTTTTATGTTAATTCATATTTATATAATTAATGCAATTTAAAATATATGCTAATTGCTTTTTGGTATGACATACCCAACGTGCCTTCTCGTGTTCATAATTTTGGCGTGCGTGCTCGCGGGTTAAGAATAAGTATAATATGTTATGCAAGAAAGAATATCAGAAGAAGATAAAGAAAAATGGTCAAGAAGCTATTGTAAGGAAAAAAATTAAACAGGAAATGTATTTTAATTTCGAAAGAGATAACTGTTTCAAAGCTATCTTTTCAAAAATATTTCGTTTATATTTAGTTTCAAAGGTAAAAGTGCTTCAACAAGAAGGAAGAATCTGAAATCTTCTTATTAATCTTATTGTAAGCAATGCAGCATTAAGAGCATTATTTATAACAGCAGTTAAGAAGAAATTTAAAATGATGCAATTTGATATGAAAAGTGCTTTTTGGTACGGAAGTATTAAAAAATAATTTCTTTATATGAAATTTAAATATATGACTGAAATATTAAAATGACAGAAGTCTTTTTAAGAACTAAAACAAGAACTTTTCAGCTGAAATAATTGTTTCACAAAATTTCTAAAAAAAGAAAGATTTATTTAAACAAAATGCAACAGATGTGTGTTTAAAACAAATGATTTCCGAGTGATTTTAGTCATAATTGTTGATGAAGATATTTTGAGCAGAAAAGACAAAATAAATTAAATTTTAGAAGAAATATCAATTTGAGATAAAAGTACAGCATTATTTAAATAATTTTCTAAGAAAAAGAGTGGAAAGAAATGAAGTAAGGATAACATTAAAATAGTCAAGATACTCATTAGATGTTCTTGAAAATTACGGAATAACAAAATAAAGAAACAGATGCTCCAACAGGACCAGAATCAACAATATCTAATAAAAGAGGAACAGTTAATTACTCTTACAGAGTAGCAAGTACGCAGAGTAGCAGTAATATCTTTTACATCTATTTAACAAAACTGATCCAGATTTAACTGTTACTGTTAGTCTTGAAAGAAGACAAGTAGAAAATACAAGTGTGAAAGATGTTGAAAATATACGAAGAGCTCTTAGATACCTAAAAGGTATTCTAAACTTGGTTCATCATTATAAATGTTCAGGAAAACTTTCTACTTCAACAGAAAAGTTAGAAGTGTTCTATGGTATTTATTCTGCAGGTGATAAAGAAATGCATAAAAGCACTACTGAACATGTGATTTTATATGAAGGAAGACCTGTGAGTTGGAGTATGAGAAAACAACCAATAATTGCTTTATTCCCTACAGAAATTAAGTACATAGCAGCAGTAGACTGTGTTAAAAGAATTTTTAGATCTAAAAACACAATTTTTTTTAAGAAATAATGAGTAAGACTTGTTACTAATTTAAATACTGATAATCAAAATGCAATTAAACTGATTAAGATTGGAATTTTTAATAGAAAAAAGTAAATATAATTTTTATAAAACATTATTTTTTGTCAGAAAAAGTTAAGGAAGATAATATTAATTTAGCTTTTTATTTTGTTACAAAAAAATAGCAAAAATGTTTACAAAATCATCAGGTAAAGTTAACTTTAATAAATTTACGAATTATTTAATACATGACAAACTTTGACCTAAAATCAAGCATATTAATGTAAACTTGATTTAACCTGTTAAATTTAATACAGAAAATAAAAATTAAGGTAAGATGTTGAAGGGTAATTTTTAGGTAATGATTTATAAGTGAGTGACAACATAAGTATTTCTGAGTGAATGACAATCATGATTAATGCTCACTGTTTTAGCACTTTCTCTGTTACATAAAAGTTTTTTTTTCATTCTGTATTCTGTTAACATATGTAATTATGGAAAATTAAATATATAAAACAATGCATGTTTTTTCCCATATGTGCGAAATTTTCATCATTTTCAACATTAAACATGAAAAACAAAATTATTGCAACACTGTGTACCTCTAAAACTTTACTTTCTGCAAGTTCAATGCTTTCTTCCAAACCTGAAATTTTCTCAGTCGATTTTTTCATACTTGGCACTTTAACAGCCTTTGGTCCCAACTAAAACAATTAAGTAATATTTAAAGTTTTGCAAGTATCACATTAAAAAAAAGAAGGGCTATAATGTTATGTAATTAATTTATTTGTCACAAGTAACTGAAATACTATACACAGATATACAGAAATGTGTATAGAAATGTATACACAGATATACAGAAATCTTTTCAGGTAATCATACAAAAGAAATTGTATTAATCACGCAGAAGATATATCCCAAAACCATAATTTCTGATGGAGTTGCAGATGCCAAAATAAATAAGTAAAAAATAGTCTTGCAATTTAATATTTCTGACTTACAAACCAAGCATTATGGTTACAAATACAAGACATCTACTTTTCTAGTTTAAATATGCTGTTTTTAGGCTGAAAAAATGATGAATGTTTTCAGGCTATAAAGTTCTTATCAAGGAACTATTTTAGCTGCATCATGAATATTTAAGATATATAAGCTACATTGTTGGAAATTTGCTATTAGAAGAAAAATTATATACACTGAATTCTTTTTACGATGACCCCTCAGAGTTCCATATGATTTGGGTCTTGATGGGAGGTGGTCTTACTAGAGAGATGATGCTCAGCACCAATACTTATTTATGTTCTAAAAATCACAAGTTAATTTCAGAAGTGGTGGCCATGAAAAGCTTCACTGTGCTAATGATTTTGCCTCAGCAATGGGTTTCTACTCCCCATGAAGGACATTCACAAGTATCCAGCTCTCAACAGACTCAACTTTTTAAGACTAGTTGCAGGACTATACTTGTTTACTTCTGATATATAGCAGGTGACCCTGTCCTCTATCATCAGTCCTTTATGCTGACAATAACATGCATAGCAACTGCCTGATATGTTTTGCAGATGCTGTAAGAACATGGCATTTTTCTAAAAGTAACAATAGATGTACTGACTCCTCGAAGGAAGTTACGTCATATGTATTAACATAAACTTAGTTTAATACGTATATATATGTGATATTTGCAGTCAAGAGTCCGTATGTTTTCTTAGAGTGGAAAGGCTGCAGAACTGACAACAGATGATTTTCACTTTAAAAACTCCACATCTTTATTTGATTAAAATGGCAGCTCATTTTTCTTTACGTCAAGATTACATATTCGATTTTGAACTCGACGTCATAAATATTTTTAACAAAGGAAAAATGAAGAGCAAAGCATTTGCATAGCACGAATGGCAGAAAGCAATCTGATGAAAAATGGTACATAGAGCTATTTATAGTAGAGGTTACATAACAGGCGAAAAAGTTCTGGGAAGTACTGGCCTAGGGCGAAAATTTTGAAATCGTGGGAAGTTAATTAGAGGTTGCTGTTCGTGTAGAGCAAAGCCATTGTATTTTTTACATTTTACATGTCCCTCCCTTAAAACAAGAGGCCGGAAGAGCAAAGCATTAGTATATTAGTGAAATAAGAAAAGTATGAGAAAAGACACGAAACATCCAGAACAGCGTACGAGCTTTAGCTATACCCTATCATACTTATGCTTTTTCTCGTATATTTAGGAAAATCCTTAATTATAGAATTTGGCAATAAAACTTATAATTTATAACTAAAGATATAATTTAGAATTAAACATCTAATTTAGACAATAATAAGACAATAATATTAAATAATAAAGTAGAATTAGAATAATAAATAATAAAGTAGAATGAAAGTCCTCAATTTTCTTCAAAATGTCCAATGTGTTTTTGAATGTTGAATGAAACATTAATTTCACCAGGTAAATGTTCAAACTTCATTAAAAGTCTTTCAAAGTAAATGTTCAAATGTTTTTCATAAAATAAAAGTAAAAAAGACTATTCAGTAAAAATATAATTTTCAAGTTATTTTCACATTCAGTAAAATATAATTTTCATATTTAGTTAAACTCAGATCAATGAAATGACCTTTTATATTCAGAGAAAATGTAATATATAATTTTGGAATTAATTAAATAACTCCTTCTTATTGGAGGTACTCATACTTAATACAACAGAAATTAAATGTAAAAATATAATATGATACAATACTAAATTATACACTAACACTATGATGATTAATTTGGCATGTCTTCTCCAACAAATCAGCATGACTAATTGCTGATGGTTGGGGGGGTACTTAGTACAAAATATCAAAAAACCTCTGTTACCTAATAAAAGGTAACTGGTTTCTGGCATTGTACATTATATCAAAGTGTTGCATAAAATGAATTCTTTTAAAATGAATCAAAATGTAAAAATACAAACTCTTACAAAATTAAACTGAAGACAAGTAACTTGTATGATCAAGTTTGTCTTTTCTAGAATTTTGGAAACTAGAAATAAATATTACCCTACAAGAAGAAAAGAAAATTTTGTTACAGAATTATACATGAAAGAAAAATAAAAATTTCTGTTTTTTTAAAATTATGTGTCATGTGTGTGTTAGCACTTCTGTGCTAAACTATGGTTAGAGGAGCATGGCTGGTATAAAAAATATGAAAAGACCCAGGCCAGTATCTTCATTATAGTTGAATCACCTAACAAAATAATAAAAAAAAAAAAAAAAAAAAAAAATTTTTAAAAAAAATAAAAAAAAAAAAAAAAAAAAAAAAAATTTTGAGGGGGTGTTAGGAGCATTACCTAGGGGGACAGCAGGCATGTGCCATCACTTTTTATATCCTCCCTAAAGAGAAGATACAAGAAGTAATACACATAGTGTAAAACCTAGTGTCATAGAAAAAGAATAAAAACATTTGTCTTCGAATGAAAATCTGGTGTAAAAGCCAGATTTTCAAAAATATGTGGGTTGAGTTTTTCCTTTTTTCCAGATCAGTAAAAATAATTGGTTATAATTAGGATTTGTCTAATCAAGTATTAAATGTCATAATCGAAAAAAACTTTAAATGGAGAATTCACTTTCTGGATTAAAAGGTCTTAATCTGGTTGAATGAACGATTTCTGAGTTCTTTTTAGTTAAAGGATTAGGTTTATTAATTTCATAAGTAATATCAGAATATTGCTTTAAAATTTTGTAAAGTCCTGAAAACAGAGGAGAGAGTTTACGTGTAGTAGGATTATTATTACGTGTAGTAGGATATATATTTGGAATTCTTCATGTATTACTAAATCACCTATTTTAAAATTATTGGGTTTATAGTGAACATCATATCTTTCTTTAGTTACATTATGATATCATCAGATCTTTTTTGAGCAATTTTCCTAGCTTCTTCAATTGGTGGATATAATTCTTGATTTTGAAGTAAGGAATCATAAGGTAATTTTCCATACATTAAATATGATGGTGGGAAGTTGGTTACAGAATGAGGGGTATTATTATATTCTTCAGTTACTTGAGGTAATAATTTTGTCCACGCAACATTACCTTGATAAGAATTTAGTTTGCATTTTAATCTACACTCACGTTTGTGAAAATTGCAACACCAAGAAGGAATCGTCATAATTGAATGCAATTTAATACACAGTTGAGTGGTAGTGGTACAAATAAATGATTAAATGTTCAAAGCAAACAAACAAGAACAAGAGATCAGAATCAGTATTTTGTGTGGCCACCACGCGCCGCAATAAGTGCTGCTACACGACGTGGCATGGAGTCAAACAAAGTTTGAATGTCTGACTGAGGAAGAGCATTCCATATCGTTTGTACGCGTACCCAAAGTTCGTCTGCAGACGCAACAGGACGAGGATCACGAGCAAGACGCCGACCAATGACATCCCACACATGTTCAATTGGCGACATATCCGGGGAACACGCAGGCCAAGGAAGAAGCTGTACCTGCTGCGCTGCAAAGAAGGATTTAACAATCCGAGCAGTATGAGGGCGGGCATTGTCCTGTTGAAATACAGCGCCTGGCAAGCTTTGAAGGAAGGGAACAGCTTCGGGCTGTAGAACTTCACGGATATACCGGTTGCTGTTCAGATTGCCCACAATTCGTAGCAATTGAGATCGTCTATGATATGCTATGGCGCCCCAGACCATAACTCCGGGTGTTCGTCCACTGTGGCGTTCGATAATGCACTCCGGAAGGTGGCGTTCACCGGCATAGCGTCTGACACGAATGCGGCCATCATGGTACCACAAATTAAAGCGGGATTCGTCAGAAAACACGACATGCTGCCAATCAGCACGCCAGTCTCTATGCTGATTGGCCCATTGTAGCCGCAGGCGGCGATGGTCGTGCGTTAGGGGGATCCTGTATAAAGGAGTCCGTGCGCGCAGTCCACACTGCAGCAGACGTCTACGAATTGATGAAGCACACAATGAAACACCTGTAGCTATTGACCACAGTGCTGCCAATTGTCTAGAGGAAGCTGTACGGTCCGTCCGCGCCATGCGGACCAGGTGTCTATCATCGCGAGCTGACGTCACATTTCGGGGTCCACTCCCGGATTTCCGAGTTGTCCGACACTCGTCCGTCCACTGCTTCCAAACGCGCATCACTGTGCTGCTGTTACGCTGCACACGAGAGGCTACTGCACGATACGACAATCCAGCTTCACGAAGGCCGATGATTCTCCCTCGTTCAAACTCTGTAAGTTGTTCAAATCTCGCTCTCTTTCGTCGACGAGGCATAAGTACAGATTGAGTTAACGTTTACCACTAGCAGATAACCATACACGCCTCGCTACAGCCGTCTATTTATTCGGATCCATCAGCCGTTCAGAGGGCGCTGCTCAGCATACGCATGCGCTACGGATTTGCAATTCTAATCATTTGCATATCATGCGCTACTTTGCATTTCCTGAAAATTTCAGCTCACTCGCGTAAGTCCTTCATGGTGTTGCAATTTTCACAAACGTGAGTGTAGTTATAATTGTTTGATTAAAGCATTCAACTTTACCATTAGTTTGGAGTCTATTAGCAGTAGTTAATAATTGTTTTATATTATGATTCCTTAAGAAGTGCTTAAATTTTGAAGATATGAAAGCAGCATTTCTGTCTCTTAGAATTTTCTTTGGTACCTGAATTTGAAAAATTTGCCTTAGACAATTTATGTAAGTATCAGTAGTTACCCTCTTAGAAGCAAAAGTCCAGATATACCTAGTTGCATGATCAATAATAATGTGAATATACTTTTTAGTAGAATTATAACAATTTAAACCCCCAACAGTATCAACAGACAATACTTCAAAAGGTTTGCTAACAAATGGTAAATTTTAGCCCAAATTTCTTTTGCTTAGATTTCTTATTGAATTGACATACTTCACAATGCTTGCAATAATTTCTTACATCCTGAACAATTCTTGGCCAATAGTATTGAGGAGATAACAAATTTAACATTGAGGACACAACAATATGACCAAATTGAATATGAACTTTTTCAAGTAATTTAGTACGAAGAGATATTGGGATTACAATTTTATACAGTCCTTGTTTTTTAATAGTTAACACATCACTCACTTTCTTATACTTAGGATTGCAAACATTATCTTAATTTTGATATTCTTTAATTTCTTCTAATGATAATAATTAACTTGCAAATGTTAACAAATAGGATTTCTAGAGAGCCTGTCGCCTCAACATTAGTGAAATCTTCCTTATACTTAATATCAAAATCATAGATAGATAATTTTAAAGACAATCTAAATAATCGAACAGTAGGGTGTTTAATATTTTTAAGCCAAAGGCGCCTAGAGCTACTTACAATAGTGGTTACATAACAGGCAAGAGAATTCTGGAAAGTACTGGTCTAGGGAGAAGATCTTGAAATCGCAGGAAATTAATTAGAGGTTGCTGTTCGTGCAGAGCAAAGCCACCTTTTTTTTTTAATATTTTACATACATATATATCTCTGTGCTTGTAAGTACACTGAGCCCCCCCCCAATATATGCATATACTGAAAGCTTTCAGATCTTACATTACGCCACAAGGGGCTTTTTTCCCCAAACTCTGGCTTCCAAATGCCCATACTCGGGTGGAAACATACATTAATTAAAATTTGATGGCTCTAGGAACCGTTGCTTCATCACAAGACGAGAAAATACATACATTTATGCAGATTCTTCATTATTTAATTTCTTTAAATATAATACAGAGCTCTAATATTTGGGGAGGCAACAATTTGAACAGTGAATCAACATTCTGAAAGATTTCAGATTTTAAATTACGTTCAAAGAGGCGTTTTTTAACATTCTGTGTGTTACTTTATTTATTAAATATCTCGTTCTTCGCACTTAAACCTTAAAATTTAGTTTAACAGAAATATCACAAAATTGCTTTAAAATGAGTATATCTTTAGAATTTCTGAAACACAGTTCCGCGTGTTTTAGATAAAAAGTCCCCCACCGGTAGAATGTTGCCATTGTTCGCTTTTAAATCGTTTGAGCTTGTTCATAAAAAATTCATTAAAGTTTTACAAAATGTGAGAGATAATAAAGAAAACTCCAGATTAGCATATTCGGGTGGAAACGTACGTTATTCAAAACTGGATGGCTCTAGGTACAGTTATTTTATCACAATGCAAGAAACATACATACATTTATGCAGATTCTTCATTATTTAATCTGAAAAGTGAACCAACATTTATAGTGATCCAACGCATAATGCTAAAAGAAAATTAATAGTCCTTCTGGGCAAAGTGTCCCCTTGGAATAAATTTACATCTCCTGTTCTACTGGGCAAATTGAAGAAATTCAAATTGCATTTTTCATGTCTCGAAAGCACAACTTAGGACATATATTAAATTTATATATAGCACTGTTCTATTGATACAAAATCGATTTTTTCTGAAATGACATGCCAATTTTTTTTCTACACTTCGATTCTATGACGCAAATGATTTCTAAATATTAAATTTTGTAAAATTTGGTATGAAATTTAAGGATAAATTCAACAATTTATCTTCACGCTTTTTTTCAATTTGCGCTAAGAATAACTGAATAATTCACTTGGTGAACTTCTTAATTTATAGCAACCTATTTTCCTTTCTTTTTTCCCATTCTAAACGAGCAGAAAAATGGTCATTGTTCATACTTTCAAATAATTTTAACAAAGTGCATAAGTCACATTTGGCGTTATTATCGCTTATATGCAAAATTTCAAAATGTGCCAATATGTAAATTCATGTATATGTTAGGAAATTTTGAATAAAAAACTTTTTTTTTGCAAGCATGCTTAGAAACACATCTACTTTAAGATGACAGTAAAAATTTTATAGGTTCTAAATTAAAATTTTTTTCTGAAAAATCTATAAAAATTATTTAAAAATAGAAATTAAAAAAATAAATCATAAAAATAGGCAAAATTTATCTGAAATGAACCTAAATTTCGATATGTGAAAGGAAGAATATATATATATTGTTTCAAAAGAATATAGTAAAGTTAAATTAAATTTAAATAATTCTCTTGCACCATTGCTGCAAGGAATAAAATTTGAATTTAACAAAATTTCTATTCGTAAAAAGCAATTTAAAGTAAAAAATTAATTATAGAAATAAGTTTAAAAGAAATTATAAATAATTTATATTGCTGCGAACTAATCTACAATATCATTTGCTTTTTTTTAACATTTTGCGTGTTACCTTTATTTATTAAATATCATGTTCTTTGCACTTAAACCATAAAATTCAGTTCACGAGCAATATCACAAAATAATTTTAAATTGAGCATATCTTTAGAATTTCTGATACACAGTCTCATGCACTGGAGATAAAAATGTTTTTTCTGTAGAACATTGCCATTGCTCGCTTTGAAATCTTTAAGTTTGTTAATCAAAAATTCGTTAAAGTTTTACAAAATATGAAATTGATAATTCAACAAATTCCAAATTACAAATTTGGGCTTCTGATGTCCATATTCGCAGTGGGATTACATCATTCGAAATTTGATGGCTCTAGGTAACGTTTTATCACAATGTGAGAAACATATATACATTTATGCAGATTCTTCATTATTTAATTTCTTCAAATATAATACAGGGCGATAATACTTGGTGGTAACAATTTGAAAAGTGAAACGGACATTCAGAGTGATTTGACACAAAAATGAAAACAATAGTTCTTCAGGGACAAAACCCCTTCAGACTAATAAAAAGAGATATTGATAAATATATACCAAATTCAATTAATATGGAGGAGCTAAACTTTTTAGAGCTAATTTTTTAAAAACTACTCATTCGATTTTTACAAAACTTGGCAGTTTGGCATAATTTGAGTTGTAGAATCGAAATATGGAAAAAATTGGGATGTCATTTCAGAAAAAGTTTTGATTTTATGTCAAAATACCTATATTAGAATAATGCTGTATATAAATCTAATACATATCCAGAGTCGTGCTTTCAAGACATGAAAATGAATTCCGTCAAATAGCCCTCTTTCAAAAGAATGAGCAAATAAAATAAAAGAAAACAAGGTGCTACATTCTTAAATATTACAGCCATGTTTTTGAATTATGCAATAAACAATGAAATAATGACAAGAATCAAATTCAAAGCCCATTAACTCTTACAGTTCTATACATAAAGTAATTTGACTAATATAGAATAGTTCTATACATAAATACCTTACATGGCTAAAAAATGCAATCAGCACAATGCAAATTCAACTAAAATTGCAAAATAAATTTTCTATGGAATATGTAATTATTAGAGATACGATAAGAAACATCTTGCTTCATTTTTACTCAGATTTCTTCATAACTAGGTTCTGGCTCAACTCAGAATTATTATATATATATGTTTGTGTAATGATATTTTTAAATCAATTAATTAAATTATATTCTGATCATATTCCTAAATAATGTGTTGGCGATACACAAATTGCATTCCTTATTTATTTATTTATTTTTTCATGAAATTCTTTCTTATAAATTATATTAAACTGTTGGCACCCGCCAAACCACCAAGCTCATAAATCTGTCATATTATATTAAGTCCTTATAGAACACTCTGATGGGAAGATAGCATCACCTCATGATCACAATTAACACCACTGATTAGATGAGCACAATGGCTCACATAGCTATAAATATAACTATAAATAGGGCTTCTCCTCAATGTACAGGAAGAACGCTTCAGAGGTGAATGCTAAAATAAACATATTATTTTATATTTGAAATTTTGTCCGATTTCTGTTCCCCTGACTGCACAACACCAATAATGTATAAGAATCTACATTAGATATACATATAGTATTTTTATCACTAAACTACTACAGTTACTACCACATTGTTTTGCTTAAGGATGAAAATGACTACTTTGAGACCATAAACACTGATTTTGAACATCCCCTCTTTAAGTTTACGATTTCTACAGAAGACCAAAATCACACGATATAGGCTTTAAGAGGATAGACTGTAATTATCTGAAAACTATTTTTAGATACATAAAAGGTACTTTTCAAAATTACACTAATAATGTTTTATGTTTTTAGATCAGAAAACATATGATGAATCTAAACTTAATATTTCCTGAACTGAAATGAAAACTGGATTTGTCATTCTGGGAGGGTGATGTCATTCTTTCCAATTATAGTGAAACATCTTTAAGTCAACGTGTTGTGGAGTTGAGAAATTCATTTTGAGTTAACAAGGTAGAATATATTTAACTTCTAATAACTTATAAAAATTTATGATTATCGTAAACCTTCTCAAATGGTCTTTCCAGTCACATTTGAAAGCAATAAGTATTTCTGAAAAAATAATAAGAATCATAGAAGACTAAAGTCATCTGCAGCCATCAGTGGCCACCTTAGAAAAGGTTCATTTGATTTCTTACTTCAATGTAAAAAAAATATATAAGAAATGAAAGAGAAGAATTTAGTTTGGCATAAAATCGGTTTAAAATTCTTCACAATCTAGTTTTGTTAGCTAAGTCACATTTGGTCATATCATCACAGGATAAAAACTAATGTTTCACTTTCGTATAGCAATAAAATAATTTGCCCAACTTGAACCAATTTAAACAGCACATGATAAACAAAAATGCTTTTAAAACTAAAAGAATTTTTTGGACTGCATGAGTGACGAAAACAATTTTTTTTTTTTTTTTTACATTACTCCATAGTAATTAAACACTGCATAAACAATCTATCTGCAAAGCGAAGTTATAACATCACTACACAATTTTAAAATGAACTATTACAAAATAATAAAATATTTCCTGTACACTTTTTTTAAAAAATTAATTAGAAAAAAGGTTTCTACAATATATACACACACAAAACACTTAAACATAATTAAATATAAAAAAAAGTGCAGAATTAATTATTTATACATTATTATGGAACATATTTTTAGACAAAAACAAAATTACCAATGTAGCGCTCGCTACAAAATCTAATGAGTTTATAATCATATAATCCAGCACATAATGCAATGATCTGTATTTCTCTGCTGCAGCTGTGTGACGGATACGCAAAAAGTTCCTAAAATCAGATTGAAGAACTCGAATCTAAACGAAAAAAAATGACACAAAATGATTTAAAAAGATGTTGCAATAAAACATATAGCTAAATACATACTATAAAAACAGAGGAAGTAATGTAATAAGTGAAGCTGAAATGATTATGATAATCTGTAATTCATTAGAGAATACACTGCATATCATTTCATTGCTTTTCTGAATTTATTTTTGAATGAATCTATTGCATTTTGATTTCTAAAAAAATAAAATCTTTTGCATCAATAAATAATATTTAAAAATGAGGCAAACTAGCAACTTCATGTATGGCATAAATTTTAATCAGAACTCTATTAATTTCAAGGGCAATCAAGCACAGGTCTCTCTTTGTCGGAAGCAAAAAAATTCTGCAAAGAAGGGAAGAGCAATGACTGTATTTATACCAAAATGAAACAGCCAAGCAAAACGAACAGGAATATGGTAAGTACTGAAATATGAAAAATTAAGATCTTAAAATTTTAAAAGTGTTAAGGACAGAATCAGAATTAATATCATTAACTAAACAAAATAAATTTTTGCAAATATGAAAAGCTTAAAGAAAATCTAATTCACAAACTCAACAAGCTTTATGGATAATTTTCACAGACCCAAAGTCAAATTCGTGATTAACTTCTATGATTAGCTATTGTTTTTGTTCATTTCTCCTTTGTGGACATAATATTCATGCTCCTTTATATGGAGTTTTAATTCCATTTTAGTTTGGGTCAATATATCTCAAACCAGACTGATAAGATATGTTATAAGATATCTTTAAGAATCAAACAGCGGATTTTATTAATAGGTGAGAATGAGACCTAAAAGCTGAGCTTTTGGAGAATGCATGGAATTTTATAAATGATAGAAGGATGAAATGGAATGATGACAAAGTTATTAATGACATTTTTAACAATGGAAAGTCTCCTTTGATAGCAAGATGAAGATTTTTTAAAACTTTATCAACGACCATGAGAGAAAATCATCTGTTAGTGGCAAGTGATTTCAAATGACTGAGGAGTTCATCAGAAACTTTGAGGCTACGATAGACAGAATAATAATAATACAACTAAAAAAGCGGTTTTTATAGATTAAGCTTTTATTTAAAATGGATATGATAGTTAATGCACTAAAAGAAGAAATACAGCTCTATTTACAGAATCAATCCACAAATTTAAATCAAGAATAATAAAAATATGAGCACTCCTGATACATTTAAAAAGATAAAAGCTTACACATTTGTCTATGCAATTAATAGATTTCATTATTTATGTGCCTCAGGCTTTTATTATTTGTAACATAAAATTGTAGATAAATTCTGTAAATAGAATTATTTAATCTATTATGCTCATTAAACTATATGATAAATTATTTTTCTCCTTTTAGTGCTTTAGTGCATTTAGTTTTAAATAAAAAAACTTACTGTATTTTATTTTCTCTTTCATTAGTCTCAATTACACATTATCAATGATGCAATTTTTAGGCATTAAAATACAAGCAATAAAATTAAAAGTAATAGAACATTATTCAGAGAATGAAGAAACTGCTTCGATATTCAGTTTTTGAAACTGCAAGTAAAAATAATATTACAACAAGCATTTCACTTGAAGCTAAAATGGAAGAAAAAATTAATATTGCCAGTTTGTCATTAACAGCATCAAAGTTGCAAACTTTATTGTGGCTTTGTGTGTAAGTGGCAAACTTTGTTGTTAAGTATGCCAAGATAGCAAACTGAAAAGCAATTTTTCCACGAGAAATATTTTTTCACACCATCTGCTTCAAATTGCAACATATTTTTTTTCCAAAAATGCAGAAAATTGTTCAATTCGCATTTCTTTACAATTCTTGTTTTAAAAAGAGTGTAAAAAATGTGTTATACAATCTGTGAGAATTTCAAAAGTTCATGTCTGAAACATTTTTAGATGCTGAAATTTTAAAACCATACATGTCAGATAATTTAAAAAACTTAGCACTTTTCAAAAATTTCCCCAAAATTCAGAAATAAATTTTCATACTAATTTCATTGAAAAGATTTCTTACCACTGTATTGGATGGTGTATAGAGTAAAATTTTGATATACTTATAGTTCGTTCGTTAAACAAAGGTATGTGCGAAAGATAGTTTAAACATTAAATAAAAAAAAAAATCTAAATGAAATTTTGAAATAAGAGAAAAAAAAAACAGTTCACCACACACTATTGTCATTGACAAACAACGTGTGTCAAAATTTGAAATTGACAGCTTATCAAGAAGGTTAAAAACTGATGACGAAACTCCACCCACAGTAAGACACCATGAGTTAATAAATAAAAACTTATAAAAAGAAGCCATTTTTTACTTAACCAGGTGACACAATTTAGCCTGGACAGGCAAACAAACAGAAAACAGAAAAGATTAACGGTAAGTAGTAGTGCTGAAATCAGTTTTATTACAGATTACTATTAGAAAAGGATTACTACAGTACAAAGTCTGTAATCCGGACTCATCGGGACCTCGGTGATTCTGAATTAGGGGTTTTTCCGGACTATAGATCATCAATTTAAATCTGGTAAGATGGCATGCAGAAATTATATAATTAAAAATATGAAACAGTAGTTTATGAAATAGAGAGCAATTATGATCTAAAGGGTGTCAAATTTTACAAAAAAAAGCTTAATATTTATTTGTTTACTTTATTAAACATTTCTTTCAATGTAAGTTGTTTAAGTTGCTTTGTTTTTTGTGCTAATACTTTCTCTTTAATTCTATAAACAGACATAATTTCTTGTTCAGTTACAAAGTTCCGCTGTTTGAGTCCTGTAACTGCTGTGTCGAGAATACCGACTAACTTGTCAATCGAAATTGTTTCGTTTTCTATAACCTCTCTGGCACTTTCTTCACTATCGGAAGCGCTATTTTCTGGATCTAGAACCATACTACAGATTTCGCCGTCCGTTAATTGATTGATGATTGGAGCATTGTTGTCGCAATGAAAAAGTTCTGTTATATCATCTTCATTTCTTACCGCTTCTCCACATTTCGTTACATTATCCAATAACTGGAAATTTCACCTTTAGTTTGCGATGTCTGAAAACCTTCAAATTCGTGGCTATCATCTTCATCGTCCTCAATATGAAATATAGTAGCTAGCCATAAATTATGCCAACCATTTTTTAATGTATCTGGAGACACATTCTCCCACGATCTCGCGATGCTCCACACAGCAGATTTTATGCTAAAATATTTTAAAAATTCTTGAATAGTCTTGCCATTGTTCAAGAAATCTAATATGAATTTTAAAAATGCTACTTTATATTTGCATTTCAGCACGTGCCCTATTCCCATATCCATAGGCTGAATGATAGACGTACAGTTTGGAGGGAAGAATAATACGGATACATTAGCTTTCACAAAAACTTTTAAGTGAAGTATGCGCCGAACAGCTGTCAACAGTCAGGACTATTTTTGAGTAATCAGGTAAAGCAACCGAATTCAAATGTCGCCGAGCCTCGGGTATAAAATGATTATCAAACCATCATTCATCAACGCTTATGTCATCCATGTTCTTTTATTTGCGCGATATCGGGGAAAATCGTTACTCCTTTAAATGCTCGAGGTTGTGCATGTTTTCCGATTACAAAAAGTTTGCACTTGTGCGTTCCTGCAGCATTTGCGCACGCTAAAATTTTAGTCTCGCTTTGGAATCTTTGACACCAGTTGGAGCATTTTCTGTAGAGGTTGCAAAGGTATTTTGCGGTACATATTGCCAGAAAAGAACAGTTTCATCAGCGTTGTAAATTCGTTCTGGAGATAACTGTTCACTAGTAATGAGTTCAATGAATTCATCTGCAAATTCTTCAGCAGCTTCAGTATCAGCTGAAATTTTTAATTGCCTTATACCATGGCAAATTTTAAATTTGGTTAACCAATATATGCACTCAGTGTTTAAGTTTATTTCTTCATGAAATATTTTGGCTTGAGCCATTAGTATTGGATCTGTCAATGGCACGCCCTCGCGACACTGTCTGACACATTCAATCATCACTTTGTCATGATCGTCACTTTTAGCATAATGGACCCTTTTTCTGTTATTCATTGCCAGTGGGGTGTCGGAATCCACAAAAAAGTCAAAAAGTTCCTTTTTCTTATGTCATATACAGTTGATTTTTCAATGCCATACTCTTTGCATAATTTTGAGATGAATATGCCTTTATCCATTTTTTGCAGCAATTCCACTTTTTGTTTGATGGACATCCAAACATGTTTTCACTTTGTAGATCCTTTGGCAGCTCCAGAATTGGAAACTCTTTTTGACATAATCGAAAGTTCAAGCTTAATTTTTATAAAATTGCTCTACCAGTCTGCAAAAAATAATAAGCCGGATCCAATTAGAAGATTAAGGAACAGCACAATCTGCAACATTAACTGAAATGCCTTAGAATCAGTAAAGATAATTTTTGCCTAGCTTATCTCTTTGAAACCCAGACCCTTCAATATTCTGTATCCTCAAAATATTGAACTGCCCAAAATACTTTTCCAGTTTTGCAGCAATTTCCTTCCCTCCCCATCCATTAAGGCAGAAAATAGGTGTGAAGATTTTGAATGACATCCTTTGTACTTTCTAACAAAGATTCCATTAGGCTTTGACCCCATTCTTTATAAAACTATTCTGAAGGTCAAAACAACAAGCCTTTCTGGCTTTGTTATGATCAGGACTGAGATTTTATTTACTTCCCTTATTTTTATAGGACCTTTATTGCTGTTGAAAGCTTTACTGCACTTTTATTGCTATTTAAAGCTTAAAAGCACACTGTACCACAAAAGAATCAACAATGAAATGTCATGAGCAATCAAACGATAAGAAACCTCTTAGGGCAAGCTGTCTACAGTAAACTGATACAATGCATTTGGAGAAACTGCACCTGCTACTGCATACCTTAGGGGAAGGGAAGAAAACAAGATTGCAATCTCGGCCGTTTTTGAAAATCTCCACATGCTTTATTATGGAAGGAAACAAATCAAATACGCATGCCTAAAGCATACAAAAAAAAAATTTGTGGCTTTGAGGTCAAGATTACGGACTTTGCACTGTATAAAAAACATGAATCATTTTAACTCAAAATAGCCCATGTAAATATCAGCAGGTTCAAGATAAAAAGGATTCCCCAATAACCAATCCTCCAATTTGGTGATAAATAATTATTTTGGAAAAAAGTGGTTTTGACTCAAATTTTAGTGAGAAAAATTGACTCACTCAATTTTCCAAAATAAGTTCCATCACCAAAATGATGGTATAGCTATGGATAATGTCATAAGTCCTGTACTTGCTGATATTTACATGCATTATTTTGAGGTCAAATTATTTGAAAAACTATCTTTTTAGCTCTGGATTCATTATGTGGATGACACTTATGTTTTTCAGTGGAAGTAAAGACGATTTACCCCAGATTTTCTCTTACAATTTGACTGATCCAGCCATCCATTTCATTTTTTAAATTGAATTTCACAATACTCTTCCTTTAATTAAAATTTTAATACATATACTAAATCCTGTCACCCGGCTAAACAAACAAATATTTTTTTCTTAATTCTTATGCATATCATTCAAAGTGTTTCCCTCAGAAGCCTCGCTTTCTATGAAGTCAATTATTCAAAATAAATTGCTATTGACAGAGGATTTTCACCATGGTCATTTATAAAGACTTTAAAAAATTTTCACTTTGCTATTAACGATGACATTTTGCTGTCAGAAATAACACTGACAACCTTGTCGTCATTTTCATTCCAGCCTTCTATCTGTTACACAATGCATGGATTCTCCAGAAATTTCATGTCATTTTCTCACCTATCAATAAAATCCATTGTACCATTCTTAAAGATTCCATCTCCGACATTAATTTTTTGGGAATTTATGTCAGTGTGGTTTGAGATATGTCAGCCAAACTAAAAAAGTGTTAAAATTCAGCATCAAGGAACATGAATCTTATGTCCAAAAAATTAATCTTCAATTACTAATTAGGGATGGAAATTTAATCACAATTTTGACTTAGTGTCTGCAAAAATGTTCCATACAACTTCTTCAGTCACTGAATTGCATTTTCTTGAAGTTTTTCACATTCAGAAAAATTTATCTTCTTTAGTTATGATATCAATTCTATTCCAGTTCTTTCTAATGCTTTTAAAATTTTAATATCTTAATTTTTCATGTTTCAATACTATTTTCTTATGTTCACACGTTGCTCCACCCTTTATTTTTGGAATCAATAGGGTTGTTGTTCTTCCCTTCTCTGCAGACATTTCCTACTCCTGACAAAGAGAATCCTGTGCCTGATCATCCTCAAAATCAATAGAGCTTTGATTAAAATTTATAGCAAATGTAAAATTGCTGTTTTGCCTAATTTTTAGTTTTGGTGTGCTTTTCTTTTATCTCAAGAAGTTATAATTTAAAAAAAAAAAAAAAACCAAAACTTAATAAAATTCACTTTGACATAAATTCAGGAAAGTTGCAAGATTATGATATAGTGGTTTCTAAACATTAAGCAACAAATGAAAAACAGATGGCAACTCAAAAAGTATGCACACAAATTGAAGAAAACTTGATATTATTTATTACATCACTTGTAACTTAAAAACACAAGAGAAAATTAAACATAATACTTCAATTTTTTTATATCAACAAGAATATTAAATCTCCTAAATTCAGACATGCAAAATAATTAAAAAACAATTCCTAAATAGTGTGCATTATGACTCCAAACAGCAATACAGCATAAGACATCATTAAGTGTTAACAGTGATGCCTTATGCAGGTTATGATGCTGTAAATACGCTGCATGGTGTAACGATCCTCAGTTTTGATGAAATATCACGTTTAAATTAGAGGACTTCCTGTTATCATGAAACAAACACTGAGGGTTTGCGGTTTCTTTGCGATGAAAACATAAAAGAAAAAGAAGAGGTTTTCATCTGAAAAATGACATAAGTATAAGATGTGCAATTGTCTGATCTGCATCATGTGGAAGCTTGTTTTTCTTTCTGTAACTAAGCTGATGTTTTACTTTTATTTAACAAAGAAATCTTTCTTTAAGTTTTAAAATAAATATTTAAAACCCACTGGTCTGATTATTTCTCCACCTTGGAAGCTTGCTTACGGTACAATGGATAACAATGCTCATTGATTACGTAAAGGAGTTCTAAGTCTGTCTAGGGTTTTGAGGCTAGCAATATGCCTCGTGAGAGCATCCCACACATGCTTAATTGGATTAAAGTCATGAGATTGTGCTAGAAATTCCATTTGGATTATAGTTCCTTCAAGAAACTGGTGCACAAGGCAAGCAGTGTGAGGACAGGCATTACTGCTTGCAAAATGAAGGTACCACCAATTGGGGCAGCATAAGAACAAACAAAAAGATTCAGTATGTCATCTCTGTACCTCTGAGCATTGAGAATTCCAGGTGGATGCTCCTCCCCATGCAAGAACAATACCTTCTGCACAGGTATCCTTTCTCGCATGGGGACAGAAGATATCTAGTGTTTGCTTCTCTCATACCAAAACACATTGAAAATCACTCTATAAATCACTCTACTGAGTAAACAGAAGAGACCTTCATTGATTTTCAGTTCAGTTTACATGACTACGTTCTCAATTCAAGCGGGGTGCATAGTGCTGGTTGCTTAGCACACAAACCTCTTTCATGCAACCTTCTGCATACTGTCCTTCCTGTAGAAGATCTCAGCTAGGATGGAGTTGCAAATATCCATCATCCACAGAAGTGCTAACTCTTGGCCTACCTTTGGCAGGTTTTTGAAATCATAAACTGATTCCACAACTGGCTTACCTTGGAATAGTTACCATTTAGCCATCTTGTTATGTCAGACTTCATTAACCTCATTTTAATTGCAGTATGGTCCTATAATGCAATTCTGCTGGTAAATGTCGCCTTAAACAAATTTTTATACTTTGACTATCTCATAATTGTTTAATATACCATTGTTCAGAGAACAGCAATTCCCTCCTAAACAGCTTGTCTTAAGATGTATCATATTTGTATAAAGCGATGGCATAGCCAATCATTTGTATAATGCTATAGTGAAGTTCTCTTTTATTTATAACAACAAATTTAAAGAATATTGAACTACTTGCAGCCATTATCACGTCAATTTATTGCTTAATTTTTGGAAATGAGTGTAGTTGCAGTCTGCTCTTTTGATGAACTACAACTTATCATGACTGCTCCATCTTCTTTTAGTACCTCCCAATAATTATCCTCTTCCATTTTTTTAGTTAATACAACACTGCAAAAATTTCAGATAATTATAATGAACCA
Source organism: Stegodyphus mimosarum (assembly GCA_000611955.2). NCBI lineage: Eukaryota > Metazoa > Arthropoda > Arachnida > Araneae > Eresidae > Stegodyphus > Stegodyphus mimosarum. The sequence goes on from KK119890.1 coordinate 1,019,844, forward strand.
CTGCTAAGCTCACAATTCCAGATGATTTTCGTATTCTGTAAAAGCAGTAAGCATAGAAAGGTGATATTTAATAAACAAGAATTTCTTTCTTTTAAATTTTGATCACATACACACAAAAAAGAAAACAAATTATAATATTTGTTGAATGGCTAGAACTTTATATTTTAAGAAAAAAAGAAGAATAAAAAATAAATAAAATAAGAACTCAGTACCTTAAATTATAAGAATAAAAAAAAATTAAAAAAAAAAAAAACTGTTACATATCTTGCAACATCTTTTCAAGGGTTCAGTGCCACAAAAAACTGACATAGAACAAGACTCTTTTCTTTTGAACTAGATATAGAAAACTTAATATTGCATCCTGTTAAATTACCTTGAACCATCAGTCCAGAGAAAAGATGTTATAAAATATGTAACTTTTTTTTGTTTGTTTATTCTATTCTCTTGCATATTAATATATTAATTTTTTATTTTTTTGAATTTCCCTTTTCAGTTTAAATCGCCAAGTTCTTGCTGTTCGAAAAGGCTGTAATTTTTCTTTTTTGTGTTATTCCTTCTAAATTTTTGCAGCTTTTGTAATGTTGTTTAGTTCATGAATTGAAGTTTATATCATTAATTATTTAAAAACTTATGTGCACAAGAGAGTAACTTTCTCCTAATTTATAAAAACATTCTGGGATATTTCAAGTGGAAAAGAATAAAGGCAATCTTAAAAATACAGTCTGCAAACTGTCTGCATTACTATATGGAGGTCTGTGAAATACTTTTTAAATTTGCAGCAGACAAATCACAAGAAAATTCAAAACAGTTTATCAGTTAAAGTGAAAATTAAACTACTATGAAGGCACAATACTAAACAACATCTAAATGATAGCTAAACAAAAACAACTCAATATTTTACTAATTTTGATTGGCTGCATATGAAATCGTCTATTAATTTAGGTTGTAAAGATTTATGGAAATGTAGAGATCAAAGAATAGAAATGGTTTTTCTCAATGTTATATATAAAATTTTATCTTAATTTCTCATCTTAATAATTAGGATATTTCTTACACTTAAATTTATAGTCTAATTTTACAAAGAAAAGTTTTCACATACTAAAATTTTAATTAGATATGGAGAAACTGTCATCAAAGTTCTTGAAACTTGATGCTTAGTTAATGATATCGTTATGCACTATGGGTTTGTAAAGAATAATAATGTTTTAATAACTATAAAGTTGAATAGGAAGAAATGACACTTTACTGAGGTAAATAACAGCTCTACAGCAAGGTAGCTTAAAAAAACAGAGATAAGGCAAATTTTCCTTACCATGTGAAGGAGGTTAGCAGATCACCAAAATCAATCACACAACAACGCATTAATCACCCCAATTGTATTTAATTAAGCAAGAAACCCAAATCCCATTTTTTATCTTCTCCAAGAACTACTCTAACAAGCCAGCCAGCGTACCAGACTTATCATGCCTGTACACCAAATGTATTTATAAATTTTCCCAAGTATTTCTGAAAGCTACTTGAAAAGTACATTTAAGGTTTCAAAAATGCATTTTCTGAAAACATCTAGAATGCTACCAAGGTCAAGACTCAGTAGTACGGTTTTTGCCTATATATTAGTTTTAATTATTATTCATTATTTAAATTTTACAATTCAAATATCAATCAACGTAAGATCTACATTATAATGTAAAAAATAAATATTTACAGTCAAAATAAGAGGCAACATATTCAGCTAAACAAAAATACAATATAAAATTATTACACAAAACATACAAAATGGATAAAAAGTCAGTAAACATAAATGTTTACATAAATTTACAACAACATATTACATTTAATCTTTACAGAAAAATAAATACCAATCTATAGCTATTTACTTCTGTAAGTGTAAAAATATCAATACTAGCTGGGGCAGAACTAATTCAAATAAATGGCTTTCTCCTGATAAGCCCTGGGAACTATTTTCCGCAATTAAAGACAGAAAAAAATATATTTCATACTGCTGAGCAATATGAATTGAAATACATTTTCGTTCGGAAAATGGGGTGATAATGGTGCTTTTCATTTTTGCTACAATTATGCATTTTGAATTACTAAATTAATGTTCCGGGGTTAAACCTATATTTCTTAAATACCATTATGAATAAAGTTTCAGTAACTTAATTTTGGGGCTAAACTGCTGAAAAGTTTGAAATTTTTTCAAAGTTTTAACTGTGTTACGAATTGAAGTACAAATGTAAAGACACTTTCTTTTGAAAATCAAACGAAATTAATTTTTTACCAGCTTGGATTCTTCCACAGTATTTTAAAACATGAAAGCTCAACAATTTAAATATTTTTTTTTATTCATGAATTCAAGCATATAAAAATTACCACAAGCAAAGTGTAACACTCAGTATAAAATACTTACCTTTATAGGCGGATTTAAAATCTGACTTCTGAAAAGGCCATACAATAAAAAGGCTCCTCCAACATTTTGCAAAAATGGCAATTCAGGGTATAGAAATGGCATTGATATACGGAAAATTTCTGATGTAAACTACAATATAAAAAAGAAAAATTTAAGTTTGAACAAAACTTAAGCAAAACAGCTTCTCCCCCCCCCCCAATAACAAGTATAGTTTCCTTTAAAACTTCAAATTATAAAAGTTTTAAGAAATTCCTAAAGTTACATCTGCTTTTCAGAAAACCGAAAATACTAAAAATGTAAACAATAATTGCTTATGTAGATATTCTTGAACATCACCCAAATAACAGCTTTTTTTTGACCCCCCACCCACCCAAAAAAAATGAGCTTATTTGTTAGCCAAGAAAGTCTATCAATTATATCTGGAATGCCTTCACAATTTTCTTATATCCATCTTAGCCTCGAAGGAATGATATATCCCTCAGTATTGAAAAATACTGACTATGATAAGATCCTTCAACTACTCATCTTAAGAAAATTAATGTTTCAAAAACACAATTTTTATCCATTTTAGGTTAGCATAGAGGTACAGAACTTCAAATATTGAAACTGCTGCAACTGTTTAATCAAAACCTTTATAACAAAAATAGAAAATGATGAAAATTTAATATATATATATTGCTTTTAGCATACAGAATAGTTTTCCCAAATGGTGTAAATGGTTTTGGTTAATTATTGTATGCATTTTCCTGGGATGGGACGTCTTCATTTAAGATTTTCTACTCACTTGTATTATATATTACAGTTACAGAAACCATAAAAATATCCAAGCATAAAGCAGCATGCTCCACTGATGGGAATTTAACCCACAACAATATGACTCCAGTTCCAAAAACAGGATGACAACTGTGCCAATACCAGGATATTATATGGATTAATAGATGAATAAATAGACTACTGATAGTAATTCCAGAAGTGGTTTTTAACTGACATATTAATAGCTGTTGAGTACATAATAATACAGATACATTAGCATATCACTTCATTTTCTGTAGACCTCTTCAGGCTGATTATAAAGCCACGAAGAAAATGCATTTTGACATTTGATACAAAGTACTTCCAATCATAAGTCCTCTTCAAATGGCTGAAAATGTCAGAATCACAGGCTGAAGACAAAGAGTGGATTAGCACATCCCAACAATATTGTTAGATTTCTATCATAGTATCAGATGCTGTTTGTGGTATTGCATTTTCCTCCTGCACAAGAAGTGCCTCAAGATAGCATTCCAGGCTGATTGTTTTAATCTTCTTTTGCATGTGCTATTCTTTTGCAGTGGACAGCAGCATTCTATTTGGTGTCTTTAACATCCAGCATATAAGGATACGATTCCAATAATCAAATAAAAAAGGTCAACAAGGTATTTACAACAAACTTCAAACGTGAATGAGTTCAATGATGGTGGACTCCTAACTGCACTCATTCACATTTGAAGGTTAAATGCTTATTTGCAAATAAAACAGATAACTAGCCATGCACAAAAGACAAATGTATCAATAAATACAACAGATTTTTTATTACCTCAAAATGTATTGAAACTGCATGCACAGTCAACACATATTTTATTACTCCTTATTTATCAACCTTTATACTAATGCTATACAGCAGTCACTCAGTTTCTAGTGGATATATAGTACAGATATCTAGTCAGTCAGAACTTCATTAAGGATCAATACAATTTAACTAGTTTAGTCATTAAACATAGAATATCATCTCCTCTAATCCATTCTGATTCGATAGATCACCTTTTCCTACCCAAATATAAAATATGTGGAATTACAGTTACTACAGAAAAAATTAATTCATTTAGAAATAGTAATAAAAATACAGAAAACAGAACATGTATCACTACGTATTAAATATCCTAAAATTCTCTCCAGTATAAAAAAAAAAAAAAAAGACTATTTTTAATCATTTTGAAGCAGGCTATAAATAGTATTATAAAAAAGGGAACTCAAAAATACTGTGAGAAGCAGATGATTATTAAAGAATAGCATAATTTTAATCATGAAGTAAGCAAAACAGGGCTTATTAAAGTACTACCTATTACCCAAGATACAAATAAAAGAAATTTTGCTATCCTTACAGTTATAAAAAATTATTATGAAGGTATTTATTGAAAGCACAGGCAATTTATGCTCAACTGATTAGATAACAGAGCTTACATTTTAGAAAAGACTAGAAAGAGAATTTTTTTAATAATAATAATAAAGATGAACATACTTCGGATAGTTCTCTTTCATTTTGTCTTCCCCTAGAAAAATAATCATAAATGGCACCTGATTATCAGTTGGACATAAAATAATTCTCTGATGCTTAGTATGAAAGAAAACTAAATTCAAACCATTTAAATAATTTTGTTTGTACACTTATATTAATAAAAATACGCACTTGTTCAAAATAAATTTTCATGTTCAATTTCAAAATGATTTTTAACAAGCATTGTATAACGCAATACTTGTTTATAATCTATGATGAATTTAATTTTCATTTTTAATTAAAACATTAGCTTCAACAGAACCACTAAATTGCCATTTTTAATTTGTTTCCAGTATTCATAGCTGCCAGTGTATATTTAGCAATTTATCTTTTATCCCCAATTAACATATGTAGCTTAAAAAAATTAGAAACAATATTTGGAAAAAAGCAATAACTTTACAATAATAAGTGATTTTATTAATCACTGTTAAAAATTAAATGACAAAATTTGAATAAGATTAACTTGAAACAGTGTAAAACTTGACTGGCATTTCCTGTAATAAATACTTAAACATAATTTTTTTTCTACAATAAAAATTTACATGAGATGAACAAAATGCTATTCCAAGAATTTTCCACATGGAAAGTTATCCTAAATGCTGGGGGGGGGAAGGGAAGAGAAACACCGCCATCTTTCCCTTAACTTATAATAATAATAAACAAGACAAAAGTTTTCTAGAAGAATTCAGAATAATTGCTGATGCTGCTAAATGCTCACATCAATCACAGTCAGGTGATAATTTTAGCAATGTATTGACAAATTTCCTGTACTGAGATATCTTCTGAGGATTTTTTGCATGTTCTGTACTATTTGTTATCAAAGTTACCAAAAGTATAACCCCCTTTTGACAAAAAATTTGTTGAAAACTCCTCTGTTTCCTCCAACTCATCACTCAAAACTGAGATGATAAAAAAATGGCCTAATTAAATAGAGCGATTGTTACCCAAACCTTACCATTTAAATTAAACAAGAATTTGATTGCCATTTGGCCCTTTTAAAACATACACCATTACCATTTATATATATAAAAAAGCAGATTGCACAGTGTGATATCTCTTTCAGTTTCTAGAATTCTCTACATATTCACGAGAGTGCTACTACATGGCATTCTAGAAATTTCAGTTTGGTTTTAGATAAGTAGTGAAATGCAATGAAAAGTCAGTTTCAAACAATGCACAGCAATGAGTGCACTACTGAATAAATATTTTACATTGTGATAAGTTATGAATTACGGTTAAATTTTTAAAAAGAATTACAGAACTATCTACATCTGGGAGTTCTGCAATTCTTTTTTTATCTATCTACATCTAGGAGTTTTACATCTAATATCTTACGAGATCTTCAGACTCGTAGAGCCTTAAAAACTTGGAGAATGTTAAGTTCTTCTATTATTCCCAGTATCTCAACTCTAGACCAAGATGCAATACACTTGCAACTTTCTGTCTGTCTACAGGACATGATTGTCTTGCCGCCCACCTGCTCTTCGTCTTACAGAAAAGTTGAGATACTGGGACGCAAAAACGCTCTTTAGGCAACGACTTCAGTCTTTTTGTTACTGGTTCTATTGTTTGCAACTTCTCTTTATAAGATTTTAGTTCTTTGTAACATTTTGCCTAGCCAGCGAATAATAATAATAATAATTAAAATGAAAAATTTTTAAAAATCTGGAAGTAACACTAAGAGGAAACAATAATGAATATTTAAAACATGGTTTTACCATTACTTCCAATAACACACAATGTGTTGTTTGTAAAGAAGTCTTGTTAAAAGGAAAATATGAAGTCATCAAAGCTATTTTAACTTTTAAATAACAAACACCTATAAAAAAAAAAGACAAAGCCATGGAATTCTTTGAAAGAATGCTTAACTTCCTTCATATGGAGTATGCCACAGTTGTTAGCCAGTTATCGAGTTACGTATCATGTTGCTAAAAGTAATAAGCCACATTCAACTGCTGAAGATCTTATTTTGCCTGTAGCTACTGAAATGATATAATTTTATTTATTTACGTATTTTACAAATGCCAAAAATTAGCGCTTAAGCCATTAGTTCACAGGCTCTCCAGTACTTTTTAACAACGTCCTCATACTCAGAAAGTGCAATACAATGATTTAAATGTTAAAAAATCATAGGCTGATTGGAGTCACACAAAATACAGTTTGGGAAATCCCCCACTCCAATTCTGTAGAGGTGGTTTCACAAACAGTCCTGTCTGGTCAGACATCTAAATAGAACTACTGCTGTCTTTCTTGGAAAATTGGGAATTAAAGTTGTCTCTTTCCCCAGAATCCTCTAACTCTTATCCATAGCACATTGAATCATATCCCGCTTAAGAAGTTTCTTAAGAGTCAGGTTAACAAACTATTTAGTCATATGAAATGAAAGCAGTTGATTAATGCATTGCATTATAAAAGTTCCTTTCTTAGCAAAGTATCAGCTTTTTCATTTCCCATAATTCCACAATGGGCTGGAATCCATTGGAAAGAAATTGTGCATGCCATTGCCTTAAGTGAAGGCCTACAGTTTAAGATTCTTTGGGAACTATTTTGATTATTCAGAAGAGCCTGAAGTGCACTTTCGGAATCTGACAATATGACTGCATTTACAAGAGTGGCTACGAATCGACAGTTGTTGAATAGCCACAGCAATAACTTTGATTTCTCCATCAAAGGCACAAAGGCAGTAGTAAGAGGTCCCCATGGTAAGTAGAAACTGAAAAGCTCGCTAACGATATCTGCTCCAGCACTGCACGTTCTCTCTAACATAGAACTGTCAGTGTAGACATAAAACCAGTCATTTTGAGGATAGCAAACTCCAATAGTTTCCATTGCAATAGATCTTAATTGTGAATTGCTCATTTCATTTTTAAACTCTTTTAATAAGATTTATATTCAAATTTAAAAAGTCCAAGGGGCAATGTGGAGTAGGTAAAATTAGATAATCTCGGCTCAACTCCAAAGCATCAGATTCTCTCTGAGCATCCTGTATTAAGCCAATTTGAGTTTTAAGATTCCTAGAAATTTCCTTATTATAGTTCCTCAATCCAAAAAGGGTTGTGAGGCAAATGCACCAGCTTCTGGTATAATAGGATCACTTTTCTCTTAATACAATCATGAACAGGTTCCAAATCGGTTAATAGCTGCATTGCAAGAATAGGAGTAGATCTCACTGCCCCAGTAATTATACGCAACGCTTGGTTCTGGAAGCCTTCGAAGATCTGGACTACATTCTCTGGAGCTGTGACGAGGATCTTGCTACAATGACCAATAATTGGTTGAATGTAACCAATTATTGGTCATTGTAGCAATAATTGGTTCAACCAATTATATTTATATGACCAATAATTGGTTCAATGTCTCTCTGTCACAGCACCACCTTGAGCTAGCCAAACATTTTAAGAGAGAAAGGCTTCTTACAGCTTTATTTTTCAAATATTCTGCATGTTTCCTCCAATTTAAGCGTGGATCGAGGATGTAACCCAAATATTTTGTCGAATCATTATGTTGAACATCTACCCCCTTATATGTCAGCCTCAGGGTAAAAGTGTGTCAGTTCACAGTGAAGAACTGGCATGTGCTTTTATCCTGATTTACTCTCATACCATTTTTTTGACACCGATATTCCAGCTCTTTCAGAGCACCATTAAGAGTCTCATTTAAACCATCCTGCGTCTTTTTAGAAGCACTACTCCATATAACCAAATCATCGGCAAAAAGGGCAGAAACCACCCACGGTGCCAGTCTTCGGTAATAGTTAATAAAAACATTAAAAAGAATTGGGCTGATGACTGTTCCCTGTGGGAGGCCAGTTTTAGTCTGTTTAAATCTAGAAACGTCACAGCCATATTTAGCAGCAGAAAAACGCTGTGTTAAGAAATTCTTAATTCGTAAAAACATCCTGCCATTTATTCCCAAGTTCTGCAATTCTGTAATTTCTGAATAGTACGTAGTTTCCATACTTTATCATAAGCTGATTCAAAGTCTATGAATGTTGCCAGGACAGACAAGTGATTGTCTAAAGAATCCTTAATGGCTTGACTAACATAAGACACCCGCTGGACAGTGCAATGATACCGTATGAATTCAGCTTGTTTAGGAGACAAGAGACTGTTTATTCAATTGAAACCGAGTTAGTCTAGAGACTATCATCTTTTCCATAATCTTTGACAAAACACTAGTCAATGCAATAAGTTGATAGCTTTTATCTGCAGGCTTATCCTTTTTCAAAATAGGGATAATAATGGCTTTTTTTCCACATGGTGGGTACATAAGAGTTCCAACTATGATTAAAAATAGACAGAAGGAACATTTGAGCATTATATATATCCTAGATGTTTAATAAACTCTGCATGTATATTATCTGGGCCTGACCTTTTTCCTATCTTTAGGAAATTAATAGCTTCTTCTAATTCCTAAAACGTCAAAATCTCTATTAAAAATATCTTGTCCAAATCACAAAGTCTCATGGCAGTCCTTGATCAACTTCTTCATCAGCTTTTGATCTCTCAAGTTCACCATTCATTAGAAGCATAAAAATTCATAAAAGCATTCGAAATATCCTTGTCAAATTTTACAGCCTTTTCTTTAAAAATTATTGATACCCTTAAGGAAAGGGTGTCAACATGTTTAAATTTATTTACAAATTTAAAAACTTTAGCACCGTCTTTATGGTGGTCAATATTATTTATAAAAATATTAAAACTCCTGCGCTTTCCTAAATTGATTTCTTGACGGAGAAATGCAATATTCTTTCTGCAGTTTCTTCAGCTGAATCGACTGAAATGGTATAAATAATGGTTTGTGAGGAAGAGGTTACAAAGTTAAAAACAATACCTCTGTCAAATAATACCATCCAAAGAAGAATAAATGATATGGCAAAAGATTTTCAAACATGACTCGTGAAAGATCCTTAGGAAATGCACGTACTTCTTTCTACAGATGGACGAATCCACAGATATACATAACTATACACAATTCATAACAATTGTAAGATATGGTCCAAAGAAAGCTATTACAGAAGTTAATTTTATTTTGCTTGCAGTTAAAAACCAACATCACAGAAAAGTGCAATTAAATATGATATTGGCTGGAAGAAATTGCATTAACACAGATGATGCTAAAGCTTTGACAGAGCATCGATCTGGTCTTATCATCAAATTACAAGATGTAATGCCCAATTCTTCACATTGAGAAGTTCTTGTGTCAAACGTTTTACCATCTGAAATGGACAAGGTTATGAAAAGTATTATTAAAGTTGAAAATTCCATTAAGAGAAAGCACAGCAAATCAATTCTTCTCTATCACATCGAAGAAAAATTGCTTTTAAGGTGCAACCTCTTGAAAAGAGTTTTCCAGTTAAAAGCAAAACTTTTCATGTATTTGCAAAATGAGAAATCATCATACAAGAGCCTATTTTCTGACTCTCTTCAGCTTTTGAGGCTAGTTTTCCTTGCTGATACTTTTGAACACCTAAATATTTTGAAAGTAATTTGTAAGGTCGAAAACCTATTGTCTAACTGCATGGTTTGTTATCGTATGCTGCAGCATGAACTGCATGCAAGGTTTCTTCCATCCATCACTGAATAACTGATGCTTCTAACTTCAATGGGCACTGCAACACAGTGTGTGGTATGCCCTGTGATAACAAGTTGTTTTCTCCAATAAATCTTGCAACAATCTGGAATACAGCGATGAAAGAGTACACATCAGATGTTGCAGAGGGGAATGTCTGCTCCCACAGTGTGTTATCCAGCATCATACTGCACAAATGCCTGGCATCATGGTGTGGGGCACAAAGTACTGATTTCCGACGTTTGTTTTGTTTTTTTCTTTTGTAAATTTGATCGTTTATGTGTACCACTATCAGTAATATATGGAATAAATTTCGTTCATTTCTGACAATTCCTTCATGTTATTGCAGTTTTCACAAGCATTAGTGTATTACAAATTTTTAGCACCTTTTGCAGACATGGAAGTTAGTTTGCTTAGTTTTGAACAAGAGTTCCGAGACCATTTCCCCAAAATGTGTTGTAACTATTTTCAGTTACAACACATTTGGGTTACTACAATTACAATACAGAACCATTTTGAGTTACAAGAGTTAAAAATGGACACTGAACCTGTTTTTAGATAATTCCTTTCAATATGCTGATGTACCAATAAACATGAAAGGAAATTTTTTAAAAATATTAAGATGTAAGACTGAAATTGGAATTTTTTTCAGTGAACCCAGATCAATTTTAGACCAAAAGGATGCAGGAATACCCTCGGTTGGGAAATTAGGCTGTCAAATATTTGGTTCTATTTGCAACACCATATTTATGTGAGCTAAGCTTCCCATGTATCTCTCACATCAAAAGAAGATTGAAAAATCACCTCGAACTTGAAAAGATATAATAGTGTTTGTATCAAACACAGAGTCAAGATTTAAAAAGCTGGTTTCAGAAAACAGACACATGAGTTCCGTTAAAATATTTTTCTATTTTATGTTTTTAAACTTGTTGTTATTTTGTTTATGTTCCTGATTACATGATATATATTTTCATTTTTATATTTAAATTATTAGGCATTAAATTACACTCTTTGATTACTATTTTGTTTGTTAGATTTTTATTTATGTCACTAAAAAAATGATTTAACAAGGTGTTTTTATTTTATTTTGAAACTCTTCTTTTAACCCCTAAAATACTTTACCAGAAGTAACCTCCACTTTGGGAACCACAGCTGTATGCAGTTCATTGCATACATTTTATTAATTTAAGTGAAAGTGGAGATTACATATGCATATTTATCTTAGATAATGCAGAATAACAGTTTATTCAGATTCCACCTCATATATAGTTTTTACAGTGAGACAGTGCTAAGTCATCTATGCAGTCAAAATGAAATAATCTATAACTCATTTAAAGTACTAAATATGATCAATGCCTGTAATTTTTGCATGCGACTACGCTTATTACTAATATTTAGCGATTTTGACATTTTACATCCTTACATCGATTTTACATCTACTGAATAATTTATATTGCAGATGTCAACCTTATGAAATATTATTTTTTTCCCCTGCATGACTATCAATGCATGGTAATTTGAGAAACGACTCATGCAACAATGTCTAAGAACTTTGTTTTATTATTAGTAGTAACTGAATACCAAAGAGGTAACCTTTTATGTTGACATTACACTTGATGATGATTACAGACTTCAGCTAGCTCCGCTGCGAAGTGTCAAGTGTACTGATGAGAAGAAATGTCTTTCCACATGCAGAAAACAGATTTTGTAAACGATACTCTCAGGTCAAAAGATTACATTTAATGCTGTTGAAATAAGAACAACTGATTTATTATTCGGATGAGTCAAGAACCAGTTTTAAATTTAGGATGGGCAATGTTTTTAGAATTTAGAGAAGCATTGAGCAACAAAATTAAAGAATGTTGAAATCTTTAGAATTTAGGAAAGGCAATGGGATGCAAAATTTTTAGAATTTGAGGAAGCGTTTAGCGGCAGAATTTCAGATTTGAAGAGACTGCATCAAGATGCAAAACATCTGATATTGACCCTGGGTGAAATTTAAGTATACATACTCCATGAATTTTATTTATTTGTGACTGAGACACACCTTAAGCATGTGAGAAAAATAGGCATAAGTATAATAAATAGCTAAATATAATTCAGGCTTAACTTCATCAGCGTGCAACAGAAGAGAGAAATAATTTAGCAGAAAAACATGTCTTTAGTCGTCAGTCTCAAGATGCATTACTAATAGTGCACAATATGGATGGGAGATAAACTTTATGATGACAGCCATGAATTTGAAAGTTTTCAGGTATCGAAAAAAAAAATTCCACTTAATGGAATTTTTGAAGATATGTGGACAAGTGGTAATAAATGTAGATTCCACAACAGAAGTTTTTATTGCAATGACAATGCTCCAATGATCAATAAATTAAAGTATGGCAAAATCCATAGCATTGTTCTATATCTGGAAAATATCACTACTGAAAGTGATAGTTTGTTGAGAATTAGAAAAAAAAAAAGAGAGAGAGAGAGATCGGCAATTTAATGTTTATTCTCGATATGGCAATTAGAGGACTTGAACAACAGAACTTTATAAATGAACAAGAAATATATAGAATTAAGAGAAAGTATTAGCACAAAAAATGAAGCAACCTAAATAATCTGCATTGAAAGAAATGTTTAATAAAGCAAACCGATAAATACTGAGCATTTCTTTTTTCTTTCTTCCCTTTCCTTTTTTTGGGGGGGGGGGTAAATTTTGATTTTCTTTACTCTTAAATAACTTTTAACTCTTAAAGATAAACTATTTTATATTTTTAATCTTATAATTTCTACATGTCATCTTACTAAGCTTAAACTGATGATCTAATATCCAGAAAATTTGCCTAATCCAGGATCAATGAAGTCCTGATGAGTCTGGATCTTGGACTTCATATTGTGTGTATATATATATATATATATCAAACAGCATAACTCATAAAATTATACACTATGAATAATATATGCACATACATATATATAAGTGAAAAGTAATGTTTTCTCCACACAGAGGCAAACACCTTAAATTCAACACTATTTTCAGCGATGAAATCTTTCAAAAGTTTCTCCGCATCATACAAAAATCCAGCAGCAATATACTTTGGTGGCATCTTTACAAGATATAACCTAGATTTATAAATAGGGAGAAATTGTAATCAACACAACAAAATTAAAAAAAAAGAAAAATACATGCTCTTTTTAAAATGACGAGAGATTCTGAAATTGTAGCATTTAACATTGTAATATATAATTTGTCCTTATTACATACAGACAGCAACATCTCTTTTGATGACTATCTCTTCCTAAGACTAGCATTTCAGAGAACATAAATATCCATATTTAACTTGTTAAGGTACAGATAATCAAAACCGTCTTGAACTACAGATGGTCATCTCAAAGAGGGTTTACTGTAATTTAGAAGGCATTTATGAAAAATTTTAACAAATGATTTTAATCAATTCTAAATTATATATTGACACATTTAAGATTATTTTACAAGAAATACATATAAAGTAATTTTTATAAACAAGTTTTGGATTTTGATGATGATGTTAACAACAGATTTCTGTTTGGTTAGTACATCCCAACATCCATTATACTGAAAATGAATGTGATTACAATTATAAGAAAAACAGGATTATGATGCATATGGTTAATATTTAGCATATACAATGTAAACTAAAACCCATGGTTTCAGAGGATGCTGACCATCTGCAGAGATGGTCATCTTAGACAGATGTTCTATATTAACTCTTATTTATGTTCTTAGAAACACTGTTCATTTTCAGAGGTAACAAAAGTTTGACACTAGAGAGTTCACTGTATTTTTTAAACCATTCATAGACATACGTATGTAGAAATATTTGAAATGAGATTTTTAAATTTTGCCTGTACTTCAGGATGGTATCAATTTACACAAACAATTTACTTTCTTAAAAATGTAGAAACTAATTACAACTTAAATTTGAAACATTATAACCTATAAAAAATTCTTAGGAAAAAATATGTGAGAAAAATTACACTTTTCAAAGAAGAATAAATACAAACACTAATTTTGACAGTGATTTCTTTAGTTAGTTCATATGATTTCTGTATTTGAAGACACTCCCATACATTTTTTCTCATAATTTAAGGTTTCAATAATTAATCCACAAAACAAACTCAGGCATTTATCAGAAATTCACTAAGCACTTCATGAGAAGTCCTTAATGAAGTGCCCCCCCCCCAACTGCCAAGTGGTTAAGATTGCTGAATACTGGTTGTTCAGACCCAGTGAATGAGCTGGTTGCACAAGTATTTTTCATACCTTACATGGCATAAATACAACCTAGATTCCTTTAGAAAGTCATTCACAGTAACCCTTTCCTTATCGAGGAAGCCGTCGTGAGCTTTGCATGTTCAAAATTACTTAACCTAAATTTAGGGACACACGGAATAATTCTTGAACAAAAATCAATAGCATCGAATTATTATAACTATTAATTCTCAGAACAGCATTTTTAAATGTCTATATGATAAAATTTTTACACCAGTAACAATTCATATCTCATACAAATAATAACTTAAATCACAAAGAATTGTCAAGAACTAAATAATTCTCATCAGTTCCGAGATATTCATTAATCAGAACTCTTTTTGATGTAAATACAATAAATAATATTCTTTTATGGCAAAGTATTAAAATGCATGGCTTTTTATCTTAAAATTAGGGCAAAACAATACACAGACTATATAAACCTTCTTTCAGTGGTTCTGAACCTTTTCTGCCCTATGCATCCCCTTTCACCATTGCTAGAGGACAGGGATAAATACAAAGGCCTAGTTCCTTCTTTTTTCAATTCCTCACCAGCACAGCCTAATGGAGGGAGTTAACCAGAAGTAATCTATGGTGTCTGTGCTCCACCTGCTCCAATTTCACACATTTAAAACTGTAGTTTCATTCAGTTACGAGACAATTTTCTGGAAGTCACATATCCCAAATTAATTTTAATCATGCATATTTGTTTTCTAATAATGTAAATATTGAAAATAATTTGCACATATATATATATAGTCAGTTTTCCTTTTAAATTCTATATTGTAAAGTATCATTTATGTAATATGTGTTCTTGCGCTGTAGCAACGTGCCGTAACACTTATAGAAATACGAAAGGAAGAGATATTGTATTTCACGCTTTCCCAAAGGACAATTTATTTTTGACGAAAGAATGGATACATAAATGTTGAAGACAGGATTCTATTAATGTGAAAAATGCAAGAATTTGCAGCGAACATTTTCTGTGCAGTGATTATGAAGATGACACGAAAAATCACTTGCTTGGATTCCCATGAAAGAAACTGCTGAAATGCAATGCTGCGCCGAAAGTAAATTTATTGTATGCCGTAAGCGAAATAACACCAAGAAATCAGAGACAAGTGAAAAGAAAACTAATGCAGAGCACTTTTGAAAGACTTCACGAATTAAACCCAAGGAGAACTCCTTTTAAGGGTGAAAAAGAAATTAAAGATGACAATAATAAATCAAAAGTGAATGATTTTGAAATAAAACTCACAAATGACAATGTAAATATCCCCGAATGCCCTAAGTGTAAAGATAAACAAGAATGCATTGATAATTTGAGGAACAAAATAATATCCTTAGAAAACTGTAACAAAATAATAGAAAAATAGAGAAAAGAAAAATTTTAGAATGTTCGCTGAGCAACAGAGAAGGCGGAGGACATCTAGAAAGAAATTTGTATCAGACACTCAGAAATTAAAATATCAAATAGCGAAATTTAGAAAAAAAAAGCACAGATCAGAGAATTTGGAAAAACGTCTAAAGCATATTTTTACAAAGACACAGATTATTATGTATTGCTAGAAAAGAAGGAAAAAATCAGGTGGTCTAGTGAAGATATTTCACGTTGCACTGTCATAAGAGCTCTGTCGTCTAAAGCTGCAATTTTTGGAAAGAAAAAATTAGAATTCCTTATCCTAGTACTAGCATATTAAAGAGAAGATGCAAATATTTGAATTCTGTAGAAAAAATATGTGTTCTCAGTTTTGACGGAATGCACATAGATTCTAAAATCTGCTATGACTCTAAACTGCCCCAAATTCTCGGTCCTTTTCAAAGAGTGCAGTTTGTTTTAATCAGAGGTCTCATTTAGCAGTGGAAACAACCAATATTTTTTATTTTAACATTCCAATGAAGAAAGAACTTTTTTTTTCCCTCATAAGACATATTCAGTCATCTGGAAGTGAAAGCAATAGTGTCTGATTTAGGAAGATCTAGTACTTTGTGGAAAGAGCTATAGATTTCAATTAATAGTTCTCTCTTTCCAAATCCCATACTGCAAACGAAAAAAATAATGGGTTTTTGCAGATTTAGTGCATTGCCTCAAATTACTGAGAAACCACTTTTTAGATAAAGGATTTGTTTGTGTTTTGTTTAGTTCTTATTGTTTTAAATGTTGATATTACTGAAGAGGTTTTAAATAGGTTACTGAGAAATTAAATTGTGTCACAAACTAAAACTGAATTATTTAATGTTCAAGGGAAACGAGAGACAAAATGTCGGTTCAGCGAAAACAATATTTTCAAGAACTACCGCAAAAGGTATACTCCACCTCACAGGAAATCAAAAAGCATCTGACTTCTTTGAGTTAATCGATGATTTTTTCGATGTTATGAATAGTACCAAGCCATACCCTCCTTCAGATAACATACTGAAAGCAGCATTTGGATTAAATAAACGTCATGAGAAACAAATTCAAGTTTTGGAATTAATGAAGAAAGTCATTGGTGGATTAAGAGTTCAAGAAAAATCTAACATACTGCCCAAGCCATACCCTCCTTCAGATAACATACTGAAAGCAGCATTTGGATTAAATAAACGTCATGAGAAACAAATTCAAGTTTTGGAATTAATGAAGAAAGTCATTGGTGGATTAAGAGTTCAAGAAAAATCTAACATACTGCCTTTCCAAAAAGGAATAATAATTTCAATAAATTCTCTTTTTGGCCTACACCAGGATTTGAAATCATTATATGCTAAATATATTGGTAGGTTTAATGATCATCCATTATCTAGTGAAGTTATACATTGCTTAAAGCAATTATTACTCGCTAATAAGCAGTCAAAACTATCTTCAAAAGCGTGCATAAGAAAGCAGAAATATTGACTCATATTTAACATCACAATTACTTGAAAGGGCTTTGAAAACTGAGGAGGAAGATGCTTTTCCATTAAATACTATTGACGACTTGGATTTCATAGAGCAACCTTCTCTTAAGGCTTGGGAATTAGAATTGAATTCCTCCAGAAAATTTTTGACTGCTGAAAAAAAAAAAAAAAAAAAAAAAGGAATTAAAGCATACAATTTACATAATGCAGGTTATATTGCCCACCGTGTGCAAGACAAAGACCCATCATTGGGAACAATATTTAAAAATAGTGCTGATGAAACAATATTTCATTCAGAATGGATTAAATTATTGTCCTTTGGAGGCTTAACTACACCTTCTCATTCATGAATACACTTTACGAGTTCAAAAAAAATATTTTGTGAAGTTCATGGTACAAGTTACCACGATGCACGTAATTGGCTCTTTAATTAATAAACTGTAGAAACATTTTCCTGAAGTTAACAGAGATGCAATTCATTTATTTTACAGAGTGTGGAACTTTTATTAGAATACGTTTCTTAAATAGAAATGGATAAAGTTTTTTTCCAAAGGAAAGCAACCCCAAAAGGCAAAAAGTGGATTGCTTCGAATGTGGTAGCCAATAAATAATATTTCAACAGCTCATAGTTGCAGTGCAACTGTGCAAGTAAGCATTTATACCATTTGCATTTGAATATCCCCCATATGTTTTGATTTGAAATACTTCTGGATGACACTTTAGAAGTTAATAGCATAAAGCATATTTCAGATGAGAACTAATTTTGTTAAGTACTTGTTATTCTTATTGTATCCTTTGTTATTATTGATTTGATTTTGTGCTAACTTAGCATTCTAGATAAAATATAATAATATAACATCAAAGTAATTGGCATAAGAAGATCTGCCTCGAAACCCCCTTTTGAAAAATTAAATATTTTTTTAGGTACTGTGAGAGCAAAGTTGTTTTGTCTAAATTAAGATAACAATCATACATGTATTTATTTAACTGTAATTTAGATGTAAGGATAAGTTACAAAATTATTTAGAAAAATATCTATTATTATATTGAAACGGGAGAGAAATATGTCAATGTAAAATTTACAATTAGTCTAAAAATCAATCTGTTAATAACAGAAATTTTGCCATACATATTTAGAACTACGTCAATCTAAGGTTGTTTTTTTGATTAATTCCAAATAGCTCTTATTATATTTATCTTAGAGGTAATAGTAGAATTCTCTTAGTTAGCATGCAGATAAAGAAATGATAAATAAACGGGCACTTAAAGGAAAAAAAAGGGGGGGGGAACTTTACATTATAAGTAACACATTTTATCTATTTTTAAAATTGAGTAAGTATTATTAAATTTTTTAATGTTCAGTGTAAAATGCATACAATCGGTATCTCAGATGAATGGTTCCAGATAATTTTGATTTTCAATAAATGTTGTCATATTAAAGAAGTAGTGGAAAGGGTTGCAGCAAGAGAGTTAACTGTATTACTTTCACATACTATAAATCATATCTTTTTCTTTTTTTTTAATTTGTAAGTAATATGAGATCTTTTCCACTATAGGACAACATCCAGACAATTTTCCATAGCTGCAACTTGATAGTTTCAACAACAAAACATGTTTACACTACCAATTGATTTAGACTGCCATATAAATTTTCTAAACATAAACATTTCTCATTCATTACAAGAAATGAATTTTACATGATTTAGTTCACTAAACAACATAGAAATAAAACAGAATGACAGTTTTTAAAAATTTTATACAGACAATACTTTGAAAACAAGAACATTGTCATCAAACATAACAATACATTTAATTTAATAGTGGCCAATAGGCAACATAGTGAAGACATCCTTCTTTAGCAACTGTTCAGCTTGTGTTGTCTGACAATGAAAAGATCTGCAATATCAGAGCTTCATCATCAACAATGAATGATGCAAATTTAATGTTCCACACAGCAATACATACAGAAATCTAATGTTTTCCATTCTTGGATAAACAGAAGATTATAGTTCCTCTTTTAGGATTGGATTGGATTTTTGTATTTTGGCACAAAACCTGTTAAGGTTATCTGCGCCAGACAAATGGTAACAATGCAATTAGTCATTTGTAAAATCTTCCGGCTTAGATAAAAAGAGACTAAAAACCGATTAAAGTCTACAATAAAACTAATATCTTTTAAAAACATATTAAAGTCTACCATAAAAGCCAATATCTTTTAAAAACAGAAACAGATTACAATGATGTGTTTTCCCAATAAAATTTCTTAAATCCAATTCTGAACAATTAAAACTCTGGCATGCCACCAAGATGTGACAGACTGTCAGATCTGCATTGCAGTTTGTGCAGCGGGGATTTTCTTCTCCTTTCAGAAGATACTTATGGATCAGGCGACAATTCTCAGTCAAGTCAAGAGAACATCTTCCCTTCTATTAGCCATACATGGCCAGTATTCAATGGTGGGTTTCACATTTCTCAGCTTATTATATACTTTGTCATTCCACTGCATCTACCACTTACTGAGAATTTTGCTTTAGACAAACTCTTTGATGTCTGCTAGTGGAATCTGAGGATTGTACATTGTGGTCGCAGTTTTAGCTGCAATATCCGCCAGTTCGTTCCCCCTAACGGCAACGTGCCCAGGAATCCACGAATAAAGAATCTGGTACCCCCAATTTTTTAGAGTATGATTCAACTTCTGGATTCTGGTTACAATTGGATGAGAACAATGAGTGTAATTTTCCAATGACATTCGGGCACTCACGGAATCCGTGTAGATAATAAACTTCATGTAGTGTTGTTTTGAAAGGTAAGCCAGATGGATTGCAGTAAGCTCAGAAGTAAACACAGAGCAAGCTGGATGTAACTGAACCCCCACTATCGTTTTCTCTGTGACGAAAGCGACGAAAGCGGCACCAACATGATCCTGGGATTTTGATCTGCCTGTATATAAAGGGTTACATTTCCTATATTTGTTTCTATGTTCACATAAAATCTGCTTGTAGATGATTTCGTTAGTTTGTGATTTACCCAAATGTTGAAAAGTGCCCAGAGATTGGTTTCTCCAATCCTCCCAGGGAGGAATTCCAAAAAAATCCTCCAGCTGCACATTTATATCAGTCAAATTATACTCCTCTATCAAAGCACTCATCCGCAAGCCGAAAGATGGGACACATGATGGTCGTGCCTGATATAAACGAGAGTATGGGTCATTAAGCAATTTCGATCACGTAGGATGTTCGGTTTGTGATAAGACTTCGAAATAGTGCTTAAAACAAAGATTTTCCCGTCTTAACCGCAGGGAGGTCTCGTTACTTTCCACTGGAGAAGTTCTATAGGCACCAGTGCATATCCGAAGTGCCTGATGATGTATCAGGTCAAGTTTGGCTAATACTGAAGGCCTTGCCGACCCATAAATGACTGATCCATAATCACGCTTCGAACCAATAACAGCTCTATTTATAAGAAGCATTGAGCTTTGATCAGCACCTCAAGAAGTATTTGACAGTACTTTCAGAATATTTATAGTTTTTAAACATCTCTTTTTTAGATAGGTAATATGGGGAAGGAAGGCAAGCTTACAGTCAAATATCATTCCTAGGAATTTTATGTTGGCAGTTTACACTTGATATCCTTCAGGTCTTCCCCAAGTGACTTGCAGGTCGTCGACATAGAGCATTCCATGGACTGTTGGAGGCAGTTGTTTTAAAATAGAATTAATTTTTATACTAAATAATGTGACACTTAATACACTGCCTTGTAGAACACCCTCTTCTTGATGGAACACATCAGAAAGTGTAGGGTCTATCTTCACATAAAACTTCTGATCCTGTAGGAAATGTTTGATGTATATAGGCATATGAACTGTGCATGAATATTACATATCCCAGAGGGAAGATTTTGAATGCAGAAATCTTAAAAGATGGGTTACAGAAGTTGAATTTCCACTTTCTATCCCCTGGTGTTCAAGAAGGAATCCTAACTCAGTTACAGCGTCTGTAGAGCAGAAGTTGCTAAACTGTGCTCCACACAGCCATAAGGGTTCCACCTGAACTTCCTAGGGGCTCCATGGCTGCATCCGGAAAATAAAATATACAAAAATAAATGAAAATACAGAATATGAAAATGTATAATGGGGGGGGGACTAGAAGTGACATTCTGAAAGGGAATTTGTAAAGTTAAGGTTCCCATCTTCTCAGACAGACAACTCATCATCTGCTAGAAAAGGCACTAGCATTATTTCATTACACCAAGTTTTAAATCGTTTCTGCAATTCTTGGTCAAGTGGTGCATCCCAATGGTATATAATCATATTTGTATTTCTGTGAATTGCTTACAGAATATTCATCTTATTTTTTGTTACTGCCACTCCTCGAAATAACGTTATCTCCAAGGTTCATAGGATTCCTGGCTTTCATCCAGGTGGATCCGGTTCAATTCCTGCCATACGAACCACATTTTGTTTTTATGTTCCTAAGTTGTGTTTTCTTATTTTTACCTCCAACATTTACAATATTTGATAAGAAAGCCTTTCTGCATACCATTCTTTGAAGAAATCCCCAGGACACTTGGAATTCTTTAACATTTTACCACACTGAGAATTTTATTCACAGCTATTTACAATTTGCTTGATTGCAGAAGAACATTCATAATTTTTTCTGTTCTTGCTACTAGATTTCAATCAAAAAAATCTGCAAAGTGGCAAGAAAACAATAAACATAAAATAAAAAAGCAGCACCCTCTCATGGGCAGTAACATGAAACTGTGACACCATCTGCTAGAAAAGGCACTAGCACTGTTCATAATATGAACCGCTTTTTAAAATGAAATATGGAAACTGAAAATGAATGTTTTGATCCCATAATGCATTCTTTCTCCTCATACCTTAAGCAGAAATGGTGATTCCTGTGACTGTTGCCCCTCTATAAATTCTTAGTCCCAAAAGTGAATCATCAGTCAAGTCCTTTGCAAGATAAATGTTTGTTCTGATTTACAGTTTTTTTATTTTGACTAATTCTCATGGATAAGTCAAGTACAAGTATGTAAGTTTAAATGCATATTTATCATTTTGTACCAGCCACAAGACAGTATAGTGGTTAGGGAAGTCTACTGCAATACCAAAGAAACCTGCTTGGAATCTCGGAGAAAGCATGGATGTTTGTAACTGTATAGTGTCTTTGGGGCATTTTAAATATATGGCAAGCCGATAGTCCTCTTGTGTGGTTTGGCGGTAGGGATCTGATTCAGGAATGGATGTGGATGTATATATGTGCACATTTGTACTTACATATATATACATGCATACATGAACACATACATCCATTTTTGAATGCGGTCCTGACAACAGAACAGTACCAATTAAATTAAAAATTTGAAAAAAGGAGCTTTAGAATCATTAGTTCTTCATTCTCTAGAAGATCCATGCCTAGAATACAGTGTCAGTAGTGATGAAGGATAACTAGGAATTTTTGTATCTTGATGAACTTCTTAAATGTGAAAATATGTCAAGTTTTATTTTATTTATTTATTTTTTTTTTCTGAAGCAAAATTGCATGTAAAAATTAATTTTATTTTTGAAAGTGAGAAAAATATCTTTTCCTGAATAAACTTCTGTCTTATATTTCTTCCAATCTGTTGTGGATATAATCGCACCCTCAATATTTGCTATGCTAACAATATGATTTCATGTTTCAAGTTAGATGTAAAGCACATATAGCTCACTTCCAGGTCCATGATACTAATACTGATTAGTGGATTCAGCGAGCTATGCATATATAAATTAAGATGGCGTTAGTCTTGTAGTGCTTCTTTTATAGGATGTCTAGTTACATAGCAGTTAAGTGAACTGCATAGTATGTTGCAAATAAGTTTAGTAGCTATAATTGCTGTCAGCAGTTTTATTGTGCCAAACGTTTTATGCTGAACTTTTACCTTTTCTTAAGATAGCTAAATAAACCTTTATTTTTGGTCCAATGGAACCTCTAAAGTTATTTATCTCACACCTGCAGAAAGTGGTTCTTTTTTCAAGAAGCAAGCCACATCCAAGAAGACAATATGGCTGAGGGAAATATCAAGAGTCTAACTTTCACAATTTCGCAAAAATTATATAAATATTTAATGATGGTAAATGATGATCCATAAGTTAAAACTAAATGACACACAGTTCAAGCAATAGAATAAAATTAGCCTACCTTGGCTGCAATGACTGCAGCCCACTGGGATAAGGTAATCCAAAGAAATGCTTTTTCACAAAATAACCACTATTTTCTTGGACTTTGAAAAATTTCCAGGGCACTTAACACATATTTACAACATACACTATGTTGAATCACAGAGAAGGACGCTGATGAAATCCACACAAAGCATGATTCACAAGAACACTAATTTTCGAAAAACTACTTCGCGCACAAACACAAAACTCCTATCAATCGATGCCTTTCGCATTCACGCACACTTTGATATGAAAAACTAAAACATTATGATGATTATTCCACTAATTATAGATGTAAATTGAGGAGCTCAAACTACACATATCTTTCAGCAGCAGAGGTGTGGACTGGACTCCAGTTGATGAGACAGCATCTCATAGAAATAATAAAAAATTTGTAGTGAATTTATGACTATCTGGTGTGAAAGTAAATGATATGTATACATCAGGGATTGCCAAACTTCCAAGATAATAGACGCCACATAATAGGTTTAATGAGCATTGAAGAGTCGCAAGTCCAAATTTATACCGTTTCAAAAGTGATGAGACAGGTTTTGAATATAAAGAAACTTTTGAAATAAATTAATGAATATGTGTTTAACATGATTACATATAAATATGATATGTTAATATACATATAAATATGAATAAATACATCTTATAACTACCGTTTTGTGTTCAGAAAAGGCAACCAGAGCTTTTTTTGCTTCATATAGACAAAACTAATATTTCCTTTCCATTTATAATTACTTTTGTTTTATTTTAGTACAAGTAAAATAAATCGGATGCATATTCATTGGTCTACAATTACATGAAAAATGTTATTTGAGTAGATTGCAAATCATTATTTCAAAGAAAACTGAGCTTTTTTTTTAACTCATGCAGCCTTTTAGAAAGGAAAAATTATGTGATACACATCAATGTGCACTGCACAGAAACTGCTATTCAAGAAAGGACATTTATTTAAAAATAAGCTCTTAAAAATATAAATCTTAAATATTTTTTCTCCACACAATTAACATAAGGACAAAACATACTGAGAT
>KK119891.1:20956-55927 GCA_000611955.2 Stegodyphus mimosarum
ATGGGAATCACTTGGACCGCACCCAGGGCTATTCTCTCTCCAAATTCCATTCGGGGGCAGAAGCCTTAGAATCAGCAAGGCCTGGTGATACATACTATATCTACTTAGGGGCACAGGTCCCGACTTGCTACATACTTTACCTGTCAGTTTGATTTATGTTTACCTAGTTCTGGTTCGTAATTTTCATCCTCTTTCAAATAAGAGATAGTTGTTATTAACTTTAAGAACAATTCTTTATATTCGGTACGATCGCTAATGATGCCAGTTCGCAAATCGTTGGGTCCGAGTTCAAATCTTGGAAAAGCCAGAAAATTTATAAATATCTAGTGCCTTGGCAGTATCTATCACTTAAAATATCGTCGAGCAGACGGTCATCTCGAGTGGATGGTGGTAGGGGTAAGAGAGATAGCATACACTTGGATCTGTCCGCTGAGATATTCTTCACCCCAAGAGTATCGAACTGAGCAGTCTTGCGCTGTCATCTGTGAGGTGCTCAAAGCCTTGGCCAGTGGCAAACTGAAAACTTTCCCTCTTGGTTACGATCTAGGTTATGTTCAAATCAGAAGGATTAGTCACTCGCAATACGTCGCGTTGTAATTAAAAGCTGTTCTCTAGAAACTGAAATTTTATTCAATACAGTTCTGGAACAAGATCCGCTTTTCTTGCAGAACTGGAGGTCATGTGCATTTGAAGAGATCATATTTCAGTAAAACTATGTAAACAAGATTATTCTACGAAATGCCCATTTTACTACTTGAAAACCTACGTTAATATTTGTTTAGAATTCTATTTAGCAGTATGTCTATTTTAGTTTCAGATATTCGTAAGTATAAAATTATTCTCTAATGATTTAGTTTATTTGTAATTTAATTAATCCATGATTTTAGATGGAAAATAACAGCATGAAGTAACCTTTCAGTACATGAGAATGTCTAGTTTTATAATTTGAAGATAAAGAAGTTACAGATAAATATAATTTAGAAGTAGTAGTTTCGCTAATTTATGGCAGGAATTCAAATTATAATAGGAATAGAGGAGTGGTTTCCTAAGTTCTGAACAGATACTGCAGACGAAAGAGGAAGTGGATACTGAGGTTTAAAAAATATTATTAAACTTTTGGAAAATAAATTTAGGTGGCTTTTTATACCCTGTACGTAAAGTTTTAATAATATTGCTGTATTATCATCTGCGAAAGCTTGTAAGCAGGTGTTCCCTTTAACGCGAACTCTTTTAAAGCGAACACTTGGTTAACATTAACAAAATTACTGTCACCACAGTAATGTAATAAGACCTCAAAGGAAGTTTCATCGGTTAACCCGAATTTCGGTTAGTACCAATTACAAACTGTTTTTAATCTGTTGCGTCATTAGACTTTTTTTTTTTTTTTCATTTAACACGAACTTTCGAAGTTTTTCAACTTAACCAGAGTAAAGGTTTACTCCTCCCAATGCAGCAACTCGTTTTCAACCTTTGAATCATGCCTCTTAAGGCATTTTCCTGAAGCATTTGCTCTTATGGAGAGGTCTTATCGCAAACGATTTGTGAGAGTTGAAATTCGCGCTGTTGAAAAGGAGACAGAAATGTCAACTTAAAGTGTGCCTGATGCAATAAAATTATCGCACCATTTTTAGAAATCGAACATATGCAGAAATAACTATTTTAGCAAAGCAGGGAAAGATAAGGACGTTAATTCAGTAGATCAATCTGATGGTGACAACGATGTCACTTCACCTGAGGAATGGCATACTTTTTAAAATACGCTGCGAACCCTGGCGTTAGATCCGTGAAGTTTGTTAATGCAGAAGACGACGTTGTGTATGTGTTGCAGTGGAATCTGATGTGCAAGTAACGCCATCTAAAGAAATTGACGAGCACATTAACATTCCTTCTACCTGTCAGTAAACGTTACACGCCTTATATACTTTAAAACGTTTTGCAACAACATCCGAATTGACTTCTAGTTTAACCGTAACCATGAGTACAGTTGAGAGGGATATTACCAGTCATTTTCGTTCCCGTCTGTGACAGCGCAATATACAGGAAATTTTTCCTCCAGAAGTAGATCTGTGAGTTCATTTTTTCAAGTTACACTACAGTGATTCATGTAGTACGGTAGTATTTTCTATGACAGCACACTTAATATACTATAGTACGTACGTACAATGCGCCAAAAAAAGGGGGTTAGTTCTATAACTCCCGTTCTACTGGGCCGATTGACGAAATTCAAATTGCATTTTTCATGTCTCGAAAGCGCGACTTAGGATATGTATTAGATTTTTATATAGCATTGTTCTAATATAAGTATTTTGACAAAAAATCTTTTTCTGAAATGACATGCCATTTTTTTGCATATTTCGATTCTACGACTCAAATTATGCCAAACTCCCAAGTTTTGTAAAAATCGCACAAGTAGCTTTTAAAAAATTAGCTCTCAAAATTCTAGCTCCTCAATGTTAATTCAATTTGGTATGTATTTATTAATATCTCTTTTTTTTATTACACTTACCGGATTTCTTCTTTCACAGTTCGAAATTTAGGTTCATTCCAAATAAAATTCACCCATTTTTATGATTTATTTTTAAAATTTATATTTTTAAATAATATTTATAAATTTTTGGAAAAATACTTTGAATTATAACCTATAAAATTTTTACCATCAACTTAAAGTAGATGTATTTCTAAGTATACCTGCAAAAAATTTGAAAATAGGAACTATGTGACTTTTTTTTCTGCTCCTGAACAATAGAAGGGATAGGAAAATAGGTTGCCAAGTATTAAGAAGTTCTCCAAGTGAATTATTCATGGCGCAAGCTGAAAAAAATTCGCCAAGTGAAATCTTTTAATTTCTCTGTAAATTTTGCACCAGATTTTGCAAAATTTAATATTTAGGCATAATCTGAGTCGTAGAATCGAAATATGGAAAACAAAATTGTTATGTTATTTCAGAAAAAGACCTATTTTGTGTCAAAATACCTATGTTAGAACAATGCTAATATATATCCCAAGTCGCGCTTTCGAGACATGAAAAACGCAATTTGAATTTCGTCCAGTAGAACGGGAGATAAAGAACTGTCCCATTTTTTGTTTTTCGCAGTGTACGTATATATTTAAATGATTAATATGTAAAAAATTCTCGTTCAGAAATAAAATTTTGAATCTATAATTAACATGACTTTTTCGGTCCCTTGGGATTCGTGTTAATGAAAGTGTATATTGTTTTTATTTTAAAGGAAGTTAGGATCCTAAGAAAGAGTTGCTAAGTGGTATTAGCAGTTATTGTTATTTGTTATCCCGATTTGAATAATTTTCGTTTAAGGTCATTAAAGATGGTTTTCGGAGGTAGTTTGAGCATACAATAGGGAAGACTGGAAATGTTGTTCCTTTTCACATTTTCATTGCTTTCGGTACTACAGATTGACATTCAAAAACAATGTTCGATAGAAATATCGACGCGTCTCTTCCTCACAGAATATGATAATTTTTACAAATAATATATAAGTATATTAAAAAAAACTGATAATTTTATTCTTTTAGAAAAGGAATCATGTATATGCATATTAAGAAATACTTGACAGTTTCATAAAGGTAATTCTTCCTGATCAAAAATTTAAACATGTTATATTTACGTATTTCATTACGTATATATTGTAATGAAATAAATAATACTGCACTAAACAGCGATCGTTGTAATTTTTATACTCCGAAAGACAATTCTGTAAACATAATTTTTGCTTTAAATACTAACTCAATAAATTTAAAATTTTAAAAATATAAATGGAAAATATTGCTTTATTTAAAAAAAGAATCAGAAATAAACTATTGATGGAATGGACGAATGGTGGCTATACTAATTAAGAAATATATTTTTTATTACTTCAATCATTTCGCCCTTTTCTTATTTTATGTAAAAAACCATTTTTTAAAATGAACAGTTATGTGTATTTATTGTGTGTGTTACAATTCTTTCTGTTTGTTCGGAAGAAAATAAAAAATCTCCGAGTTTGAAAACAAATTTAGGCCCTACTCTATTTCCAGGGTAAGGACCATTAGAATAAGCTGCTTATATCGCTTTATTATCCCCAAAGGTGTTACTGATTGCAATTTTGATAAAATCCTGTCGGATATAAATAAATGTAACTGTCAGTCGATAATAAATAACCTTCTTCAGTATTATAAGATTGCATTGCTGAATACAGAATTAAATTAATCATTTGAAAAGTCGCTATATTTGGCCTTCTTAACTTTTCTATAATTGTTATTTTATACTACGTATCTCTTTAGTAAATTAGCCTTCTAATTTACAAAATTTTTTATAATGGATCAGTTGTAAAATTTCTATCTTTTCTCCTGATGATTAAATGTAGTCTGCATCTTCTCTACATATAATAAAACAAAGAGTCTCTGTGTGTGTGTATGTGTGTGTGTGTGTGTCTTTCGTTCGTGTTGCGAGTAAGCTAATAGACCCAGGGCCACGAAATTTGGTACATAGGTGTGTCTACACAAGAGCCAGTGCACCTCGAAGCGATTTTTTCGAAATTCGAATTCGAATTTTTTTTTATTTTATGTTTTGTGACCAAATCGCGTCATTTTGAGACATAATGGGCTACAGGAAAGCGAGATTTCACTCTATATGTTTCATTTTTACATCGTCGTGAAGCGTAGACACTTAGCTATTTTACGAACTTAAAATAAATTTCGTATTTCAATAAATCGATTAAATACGAATTTATTTAGGAAGGTGAGCTTAACACCTATTCGGCGGAATTTTTTTAAAAAAAAACTTATTTTAAAAAATGTGCTGTTTATTTTCCTTTGATTTTTGGACACGTTGAACTTTAATCCTTTCGACTCCTTTTAAAAAAAGAATTTTGGAAAAATAATAATATTTTGTATTTTTTTAAAATTTTTTAAATGAAGCTTCCGAATACACTTCTCACATCTCAGATATTTTAAAATGTAGTTTTGGCAACAATTTTCCTTTCTTATTGTTGTTGATAGATTTTTGATGAAATTGCATCATTTTGAATAGTTTCATTCTTTTAAAAATTTCGGTTTGGCAACAATTTTTCATCGTATTTCTTATGTTACTGTTTTTAAGAGACTGAAAAGTTTAAGAAATTAAAAAGTTGTTTCTTTTTGCAACGGTAAATTGTTTAATTACTTTATTAGGATAATTAACATTTGTATCAAGGGATATTGCTTATTTCATTGTAATATTTTATACAAGTTAAATGGCTGCGATGTGACTGCTGACACATTTCCTCAGAAGATTACCTAAAGTATCATAACATTTCAAAATTTCAGAAAAAGGGTCATTCAAACTATCGAGTAAGAAAATGTTTAAAAAATTTTAATTTTATTGTAGAATTTTTATATAATTTTTTATGTTGTCATGGTGGGGCTTAAGAACGGGAATATAAATTATGCTTTAACAAATATTTAATGCACGTCTCATGCAATTAATTTGCTAAAAATTCAAGATGTATATGTTTTTCTGGAGATACATCAGGGCCGTATACAAAGGAGGGTTGGAATTTTAACAAAGAGAAAAAAGTTGGAAGAACTTACGCGGCCATAGGTCCCAGGTGTGTCTTTTAGGCATTTTTCCGGTACGTTTAAAAGCCAGACGAAGGCTGGCCGCATAGTGGCTAGTTAAAAGTAAATGTTGTAACAGTCCGATAAACGGGTCAGTACTAATTTTTACGACACTTCCAAGCTGTCTTGTTGTTTTGATAAAAACTTCGATTTTCTCCTATTTTTGAAGTCGTCAATATAATTACTTTTTGCAATCAATAACTGAAGTTTAAATATAATTGATGTTCTTAGTTCTTATTCACTTTCTCAAGAAAAACATTCCTTTACGTTGCGAGAAATGTTTGAAGCCCGTTGCTTGAAACCAAAGGTGGCGCTTTCAAGAGAGCTACTTTTCAAACAAACAGTTCCTTAAAAAATAAATCTTGTAAAAGCTTAGGCTGTAGAAAAGTGAAATATCTGTTTGTTTGCTATTTGATCTGTAAGAGAAACTAAAAATGTTAGTAGATTGAGGAGAAACTGATAAGGTTAAAGATTTAAGGTAGCTGGAGAATTTCTAAGAAATCAGCATAACGCAAATGGGGATTCAGTTTAAGAGGCACTTAAACGTTCGAATGAAGAGATAGAGACATTATGATTTTTTGAAGCTGGAAGCGTGATAAATGAACAATGCCCTCGCCGGGACTCGAACTACGGTCTTCTCCTGTATACGCGCCGAGAGTGCTGACTACTACACCACGAAGGTATGCTAAAAAGGCGGGAGAAGTACCTTATATACTCTCCCTTTTAAAGGGCGACTGGGTATTAGGACCCAATCGCCAAAACCTGGTGGTGGAGCATCATCATCCACTACCTTTTTCAGTTCAGACGTCATTGTAACGACATTAGGCATTTGTGAAAGCATGAGTGATGAAAAATTAGCAATGCCCTCCTCGCCGGGACTCGAACCACGAACCCTTCGATGCGCGCCGAGTATGCTGACAATTACACCACGAAGACATGCTAAGAAGGTGGGAAAAATACCTTATGAAGAAAAGAACCTACTAAGAAAGACACCTGAATAGAAATAGAGGGAGCTCGACTGAGGTACTCGTCACATTTATTGCAGCAGACAAAATTCGTGTATTTGAATCCATGAAGTCTGAAGTTGCAAGGCAGTTGGATTAAACAGAATTTTTCTGGATCGGATAAACGGGCATAGACATTTTTAGGAATGCAGAGTTTGTTCTTTATCTTTCCGGGAAGTATGGGCCCTGTTGGAAAAGTATTTTATATTATGAACACTATGAGGTAAAAGAAAAAATCCAGATTAAGTGTTGAAATAGTAAGAGTTACTATCATGGAATATGATAATGGTTGAAAGACCGAAATTTTGCTGGGCAAGAGAATTTTATAAGAGAAATATTCCTGGTTTAATTTAGGCGAAATATAATCCATCGCTAAAACATTTAAACTTTTCTGTGGATTTTGTTGTAGACGAATGACGTTAAGCTCATCATGTTATAAATCCTCGTCTTGTTTCTGTCTTAAAGAAATACGATCATCTTATCTTATAGGTATGCTGAAGTTTTGTAGCAATGTATATAGACTGCAAATCTGTTTTATACATTCATTTCTTTCATTATTTTAAAATTTTGTTCAAACGATAATATAGTTTTTTTGTAATAATTTGCTATTTATTATTCTATTTTACGCTCCAAAAAGCAAAGCAAAATGAAATTCTTTTTGATCTGATGTTCAATGTTATTCAATACTAAAGATGAGTTAGCAACGATAAATATTACTTTTGATTAAAAAGAGAAGCGCCGCCCAACCGGTATAGTGGCTAGCGTCGCTGAGTGCTGTGCCGAAGGGCTCGTGTTCGAATCCTGGAGAAGGCATGGATATTTGTGAATGTATAGTGTCGGCGTGGCATGGCGGCACTCTAAATATGCGGCGAGCCGAAAGTTCTCTCATGTGGCTTAGTGGAAGGAGAGAGGGCTTGGAGACCCTCGGACCCGTCCCTCCCGGGGTGCTCTCCATCAAAATTGGGGGCGCAACGGAACCAAATCGTACTGTCACCTGTTAGGTGCTCAAGGTTATTGCCAACGACAGGCGTAATCTAGCGCTCCTTGACACGAAAATTCTAGTGGACTTTGGCTGACTCTGTCAGAGAAGTGAACATGAGCAACAAGAGAAGCCTATGAGAGTTTCTATGAACATTTTAAATTTTTTGATTATTTTATGTATTTTGATTGTTTAAAATTTTAATGGCAAGCTTCCCCCCCTTTTAGAGCTATTACTCTGTAATTTGAAGTGTTCAGATTGCAAGTTCCCGCCTTCTTCTCTTTGAAAGGTAATTATATGGTCTTCCGCTCGCTTATTTTTCACACTCAAACTATATTTTGCTATATTTATCTGGATTACATCAGTTTACATTTCCGTGAAGAGTTATTCTTTCCGAAAGCAAGTTTTTAATTCAATGTTGGAATAATATCGCAGTGACTGCAAAAATCAAGCCTTTCTTTTTTTCTCTCTTTTTTTCCTCTCCTCCGGACGCTTACCAACGTAACTAATACCATAAACACTCATATTCAGATTCGAGCGTAATTGTTGCATAATTCATTCCATGCTACAAAATTCCGATTTCTTCCTCGCTACTTCTTGGGAAATTACTCAAGATGATTGATGGCTTCAAAGCCTTCCGATAAATATTTCATGCGCTTGGTCTTATGGTCATTTACATTATAGTTATACTAAACAGGTGCCACAAATGCTTAAGCCGTAAGTATTCCAAATCTATGAATAAATTACTGGCTTATTTTCCAGTTTGATTGTATCCGTAAGTGGTTAAATAAAAAAGTGCATATTTATTTGAGGAAATATTTTCAGTTTTTATTAGAGCTGTAATTTAATCCTGCGAATTTCCGAGATAATTTATATTCTCAAATTTTAGAGATTTTCATCATGCTTTTAGCAATATGTTTCGTATCATATTTCAGTATTATGTTTTCTCTTTAATACTGAACAACCGCGATATATTTTCTTTTAATGACTGCAAAGTAATTGCCAATTTATCTTCCCCCCGTATTAAAATTGCTGCCCTAATATTTATATTTTCCTCTATTACTTATATTATTTCCGGTTATTTTAAAATCTCTGCATAAAGGTCCACCGACACTTTTAGATATTTTTCCATGGAGTTGGTCATCTTAGAAAGGTGATGTCCAGTATCTATATTTATACATACTGGTCATTTTTATAGTGATTATGTGCAGGCGGTTGTCGGTAAAAATATTTCACTTCACTTTCAAAGGTTAGTTAATTAACTAATTACAGTTAAAATTTTTATAAAGTGTGCAATGTCCTTCAATGGGAATGGAACCTTGAGATCTGTCGTAAGAGTAGTTTGAGTGACTGAAAATTGCACGTGATTGCAAATATCGTAGTATGTTACAGCCAATCACGTCTGACTGTCCGACCATATGCTAAATGTGAAGTTGTTGAAGACGTCAGCATTCTCAAGGGCTTGGGTAGGTTTATTTAAATGTTGATAAGAACTTCATAACTTTCATTGGATTATCTTTGATGACGTGTTTCTATAGCTAAAAGTATTCAAATAACGATAATAAGTGCTGGTGGGCTGCCGGACGCAATAAAACAGGACAGACAAACAGAAACCTCATTCTTTTCTTTGGTGTTGATCATTTGATAGGCTGTCGAATGTGGAAACAATTCCAAACAAGTCGAACAATTGTCCAGAGATCTGCGCACAACCAACCGAAGGTTGCCATCCCTTCTGAAGATCGATATATTGTTGTAGTAGCCAAGCGGAATTGACGAGTTGACCTTAACTGCTGTTAAGTCCGTGGCTGTAACATCACTTCGTAGACCAATAGCTGCTAGTATTGTATGCCGAAGGCTTCACATGGAGAAATAGGCCCGCGTACCAAGTGCTTGTGTTCCACTAACCAATCAGTCTAGAGAGGCTAGGCTAAAGTGCTTTCGGCAACATCTCAATTCAATTGTCTTAGACTGACACAAGGTCCTGTTCCGGACGAGTCCAGATTTGCCCCGAAATCAGATTGTAAGTGTGTAAAGCTCTGAAGAAAACGAGGCACACGTAATAAACTCCAGAATATCATCGAACATCAAGTTTTCAGAGAAGGCTGCATCATGATATAGGCTGGATGATTTCGTTCTTTCATACCTGTCTCCATAGAGGTAACATCGTTAATGAGTATCTGGAAAGTGAGGCATTTTCCATAAGTGTGGCCGCCGTCTTTCCCCAAACGTAATCCCACTAAAAATGTTTGGGATGCCCTTGTGTGTGCTAGTTCTATACGTTTACCTCCTCCAGTCTATTTCATGTAGTTGAGATCTGCCCTAAATGCCATCTATTTCTAAAAATTAAAACTTCTGTCTACCCATGTTAAATTAATCCTCCTTCCCCCCCCCGTGATGTAAACACTCAATTCATTTTGAAAAAAAAAAAGTTAAGAATGTTGCCAGTGAATAATAAAGAAAGAATGCCAATGTTTACATGGAAAAGAACATTTCTTTCTTCGAATCGAATTTTCCAATTTTTTCTTAATCGAATTTTCCAGATTTGCTTTCATCTAGAGGTCTCGGTAAGGAGACTGTATTTCGTTTTTAGGACTTTTAAGAATTCATGTTGTATAATATTTAACAGAAAAATGAGAATGACCATAACTTTATTTCAGCTGCTCATATTGCATATATAACACTTTTTTTTTCAGGAATACTTAAACGTAGAGCAAATATTAATTTTTCTTAAAAGAAATACATTCAGGTATCGGCTGATATCTAACATGATTTTGAACTTTATTAAAAGTACTCCGAAAACGATCCAATTAAAACAAGCTTACCATATGACACAGGAATGTAGCGTTTCCAATCAGCAAACCCGTCTGGTCAACAGACTGCACTATCACTCCTAACAACCACTTTTCCATTCCTTATCCGGGTTTAAACTCTTATTGAGTCTGAGATATTATTTTCCTCTATTCATAATTCCTTATAAGATTTCCAAATGCCAGTTATAGAAATGTTCTGGGAAATTATCTGAACCAAGAAAAGTAATGTGATGAATAATCTGGGGGGAGGGAAGGCGTATAATTGAGATCATGCGTCATGATGAAAGACGTATCGTATTTTCCCATGCGTGCTGTCATGGTGTAAGTGATAGCACATCCAATTAACAGCTGGAAGAAAAGTGGCTCGAAATCCGCCAGGATAGTCAAATTTCGCTTTTCCTTCTCCGAATAACAACCTAATATCTCTAGAATGTAAATGAAATTTTTACTTTTAACTTGAATAGGGAAGAATAGAGACACAGTGACACGACGCGTTAATGTAAAAGATGTGTATAAATAACAATTATG
The DNA here is from genome assembly GCA_000611955.2 of Stegodyphus mimosarum. Lineage (NCBI taxonomy): Eukaryota > Metazoa > Arthropoda > Arachnida > Araneae > Eresidae > Stegodyphus > Stegodyphus mimosarum. The sequence goes on from KK119891.1 coordinate 31,873, forward strand.
TAAACGATGCTTCATTATACTAGGATTAAGGGGGCAGGTATAGTTTGTACAAGGCTGATTACAGTGGAAGAAAGGTTCATTTTTATAGCTGAGTAATAGCATTTATCTGCTAGCATTTCGAGAGATGTTGGTTTCAATTTCTGTCTAAGCACAATATTTTAAATAGAAGTGAAAGACAAAACCAAGAGAAAAATGTGGAGCTAATCGAGAAAGAGGATTTTCATGAAGCAATTATTATGCCTCATCTGGAATAAGACCTATAGTTACCCTTTCAATCAAAACTAAATTAAAATATTTACACCGCATCAATAGCACTTTTTTCTTACATTGGATAAAATTTTAATAAACTGTATACAATATAATTTCATAAATTTATAAATAATTAATAAATCACGTAAATTTAATAAATAATCCATTATAAGTTAATAAATTGCACTTTTTAATAAGTTTTTAAAAAAATTTTAAAGGATGAGAAATTTTCCTGTTTTATAATGCTATGAGCTAATCAACCCTAAAAGAAACTACATACAGTCAAGAAACTACAGAGATGTGGAAAAAAGTATTATTTCTTGGCAATAATTTTTCTCCGGTTGTCGTACAATAAACGAAATAAATATACGCAGTTATTTGAAAGAAAGATAATTTAAAATCAAATCAATGAAAACCAAACAATATTGGTCTAATTAGAAATTGTTTTACTGTGAATAGCATCAATGTTTCGGGAAAGTTTTCTTTTCCTGAATTTGTACATGCGCATTTGTACATTTGTACATGAGGTGAGCGATTTTCTAATAATTTTTAGGCTGATTCCTTATTATTTTTCTTGAATAAAAAAGTTTCACATTTTCAGTGCAACCAACAGATGTTGCAATTGAATGAGCAGACAGAAGTTGTGTGACACATTATGTGCTTCGATTATTACAAAAACGTTTTCTCTCAAGAGTTCGAAACTATTAATTAAGGTGAGGAATTCATCAAGTTGTTCTGGGGCAGTCTCGTAACTAAACCGCATCCTAATCTTGCAATTCTTCAGGTGAATAATAATCTGCATGTTCTCATCCACGGAATGTCATAACCTCTGAAGATCGAAGATGCATTGTGGGAGAGTTAACTTTCTTCACTATCCTTCCCGGAATAGGAACGCCTCAAGCCTCTTTTATCCGCTCTGGTGATCGGGACATAAGCATCGACGACATCATCGGCGGAAGAAAGTAGTTCTTCAAATGTTTGTGCACTGCCCGAGGCATATCGAGAATACGAGACCCAGAGAAGTTAAGAGTTGTGTCTTCATATTAAAACTGCGTCAAGTGCAACCTGAAACAAAATGGGACGCCTTAGCCCGAAGTCAAATGGTTGCAAGCTAACCTCGAGAGAAATTTCTCATATGTTTAAAGTAAAAGCAGAAGGCGTAATTCTATTTTCACCTGCGAATAAATTTCGCTTCAGCTCGGGTCGCATTTAAAGCTGTAAAAGTTTAACAATTGCTTTGAACGCGACTTTGTATGGTTTCTGTCAATTGAGCCAACTGCACCGACATACCGTGACGAATCTGGAGAGGGGGAGATAGATGATAAATGTTAGAGATTAAAAAAGTTACCGAGCAACATGATAGTTATTCCTGGAACAAATTTTATCATTAAATAGGAAGATTAGAATACATTCGGCAAAGAAATTTAAAGAAAGATCCTGAAATGGTTAAGTCCTGAACGCCAGGCGTGCATCCAAAGGTACATCAAAGAATTAGTTGCTTAACCAGATCACAGTTATCTGTGTAATGAATTCCGTTATTAATATACAGACTGATAAGATACAGATGATAAGATACAGACTCCGCAATGAAGTTTAAACAGAGATGTGGGTTTATACACCCTGGATCTAGCTATATAATGATAAAATTTGCAGATTAGAGAGTCAGTTACGTACCCAATTATGATTACCTGTGTTAATTTTGTTATTAAATATAATAACATCCAGCGTAAAATGTATAATTTACAAAATGTAATAAAAATTTCAGATTTAAAGTAGGTTGAAATGAAATCTGAAAAGTTTCAAGTTTTTAAAGGTCATCCAAAACGGTTTGTTATAGTATTTTACGCTCTCACTGAGCTCGCAGACTAATAGGCTGCTTTTAGACTCACTCATATTATATCTTTTTTTTTTTTGTGTGTGTGTGTGTGTCTTTTTATTATTAAAGTTTTGTGTGTTTACTTTATTTATTAAATATCACCTTCTTGTCTTCTATGCCACATGAAATTCGATTCAATATCAAAATCTCAAAGTATTTAAAACCAGCGTATATTTAGTTTCTGGTAGACAGTGTCGAGCGCCAAGTTTTCTCCCATACAGCGTTGCCACTGCTTCCTTTGAAATCGCTAAGTTTCTTAATAAAAAATTCGTTAAAGTTCTACAAAATATGAAATAGATAATAAAACAAATTCGAAATTCAAAATTCGGGCCTCCAAGCGCCCATGTTCGAGTGGAGGAGTATACATTCATTATTTAATTTCTTTAAATATAATACAGGGCGATAATATTTCGTGACAGCAATTTAAAAAGTGATACAACGCATTTAAGTATTTCGACGCAAAAGGCCGTTTCGAAACTAATGTATCTCATTCGGGATTTAAGCCCCTTTTGGGCTAATAAATAAATAAAAGAAAAAGTTACGTAAACAGATTACGATTACTGTGAAAGGAATTTTGTTATTAAATACATAGCCTATCATATTATAAGATATTTGCTCCCTATTCCCAGCATTCCTTAGTTGTGTAATGGTAGCACACTCGGCGCGTATTCGAGAAGTGCAGGTTCGAGTCCCGGCGAGGGCATTGCATATTTTTCACGTCTCTTTTTTTTTTAAAAAAAACAGTGACTCTATAATACATTCAACAATAAATTTTAAATAGAAGATATTCTTAGATATCCTGCGTGAAATATACAATTTACAAAAGCTTCAGATTTAAGATAGACTGATTATAACCAGATCACGATTACTGAATTACTGTTCTGATTGTATCAGAACTGAAAGCAATAACATGTATTCAAAGTATTAGTATAATAGGTTATATTAATTAATTAAGAAATTAAAGAAATAAAATAAAATAGAAAAATGAAACTCAAGCAGCGAAACGTAACTTTTTTGGTAAAATAAACGAGTTCGGACACGGTTTCATTCGACTGCTTAGGAATTACCGAAACACAAAAGTTGGGAGGGAGACACCATCCTGGATGTGTGTCACATCATAAAGAAGCTCTTTATCTCTTACAGTGAAAAGACGGATAATAGAACGGCGGTTCCGGATATCCGATGACAACTCTTTCTTTTATTCTCGATGGCTCGCTTTTTTAAAGGCATCCGCCAGAAACTTCTGTTCTGGGACCGCAGGAAGACTAATTTCTGGATAAATAGCATTTGGTTGTCACGAGATTTCGATTTTAGAGATGTCGATCTACCAAACTTCAAAATCAGGATGGGGGAGAGGATACAGGCAATTTTTTAAATGCGAAATCCCTTGTAAACGACTTGTTAAGATAATGATTTAATATTTAACAAAAATTGCCTTTTCGCTTCTTTCGAATAGTGAAATATTATGTAGAAAGAAACGATTTTTATTAGTGATTTTAATAGGTATCCAATGAATGAAAGTGTAGTCCCCAGTTTTTAAATTAAACTAGTACAAAAATACTTTCATAGAAGAAAAAAAAACTGTTTTTTCTTTTTATAGAAAAATAATACAGATTTTATGCTGCTGCTAACAGATGCTGCAGTAAATGACTTACTTTCAGGCTATAATCATAATTTTGCTTGTAGCAATTGCAACATAGGCCAGATATTGATCATAGAAGTTGTCCGTATGTTTTGAGGTACGCAAATTTAGGAGCATCGGCCTTTCCAGAATACGAAACCATAAAAAGTTTAACTACAAACGTTTTCGCAAACAAGGAGCACAAGCTAAGACTAATTGTCTACAAACACAAACTGTAACATATCGCAAATGTATTACATTTCCTTAAAAAATGATATAAGGAAATCTGTCTATGTAGTACACTGCGGAAAAAGAAAAGAAAAAAAAACAGTTCTGCGTCTCCCGTTCTGTTGGTATTTTGTATGTATTTTTCTGTTGGTACATAGGTATTTTGACACAAAATCGGAATTTTTTTTTAAATAAAATACCATTTTTTTCCATATTTCGATTCTACGACTCAAATTATGCCTAGATATTAAATTTTGTGAAATTTGGTGCGAAATTTACGGAGAAGTTCAAAAATTTAACGTGGCGATTTTTTTTTTCAATTTGCGTCAAGAATAATTCACTTAGCGAACTTCTTAAAATATGGCAGCCTATTTTCCTTTCCTATTTTCATTGTCCAGGAGCGGAAAAAAGTCATCATCTACTTATTAGTAATCATTTATACTTTTCAAATAATTTTAACAGAGTGTGTAAACCACATTTTCGTCATTATCGCTTGTAATAAATACGCCAAGTTTCAAAACATGGCAAAATGTAAATTCACGTATATCTTAGGAAATTTTGAATAAAAAATTCTAATGTTTTGCAGGTATGTTTAGAGATACATCTACTTTAAGATGATGGCAAAAATTTTATAGGTCATAATTCAAAAATTTTGTTTGAAAATTTTATAAAAATTATTTTAAAATACAAATTTTAGAAATAAATCATAAAAAACTGGCGAATTTTATTTAGAATGAACCTAAATTTCGAAATATGAAAGGAAGAATGAAATAAATTTAGTGAAAAAAGAGCTATTAATAAATGTATACCAAATTCAATTAACATAGAGGAGCTAGAATTTTGAGAGCTAATTTTGTAAAAACTACTCCTGCGATTTTTACAAAAATTGGCAGTTTGGCATAATTTGAGTCGTGGGAATCGAAACACGTAAAAAAATTAGCATGTCATTTCAGAAAATTGTCGATTTATGTCAAATTATTATTTATAATTATTTGCGATTTTATGTCAAAATGACTATATTAGAACAATGCTATATATGAATCTAATACATATCCCAAGTCGCGCTTTCGAGACATGAAAAACGCAAGTTGAATTTCATCAATCGGCCGAGTAGAACGGGAGATATAGAACTTCCTTCCCCCCCCTCCTTCACAGTTACGGTTTTTGAAACATGCATGAGAGGTTAATGTTTCTCAGAAATACCAACCATGTCAAAATGTCGCAAATTCTTAGTCATTTCCCCAAGCATTGAAATTCGCTCAATTAGTGATGAGAGAGCACAAAGAACGCCTCAATCTCACATTATGTTCATTGGCGAATAATCGATAACTTCACTTATTGGAGAATCGAAGTCTGATATTTTCAGACATATACTATAGACTCACAAGCCTAGAGGCAACATGCCTCAGGATCTTCATCATGAAGCCGCCTCGCTATCCTTTTGTAGGTAAGCAAGAGGGGAAAATGGAACGTGTTCCGACGTGAAAAACTTTTCTTTTGGATCTAAATATGAAACATTAAGCCAGATTATATAAAAATCGTGAGAAATTTAAGCAGTAAGAGAAAATCGGAAGAAATACATTGTAAATCGTGGCAAGAGTACAGTTAAAAATTGGAAGTCTTCAACCTAAATCGCAAGATTTGCTACAAATTTACCCAGCCTCAATACCTCTGCTACAAACTTACTCCAAACTCAGCATCTTTATGAAGATTTCGTAAATGTAATAAGCTATTTCCTGTTTCTCTTGAAGTTTAATATGATTTTTTCGTCATAATACTGATGCTGTAAAAATTAAACTTATGTTATAAGGAAATCATAAGACAGTAATTTTACCGCAGCATCAATTTCTACGATTATTCTAGCGAACTTCAGAGCATTTTCTTAGAGTTTGAAATTTTTTTCTCAAACGTGGAATAAATCCGCGAGGTTCTAATTTTTTCTTCTTATTACTTTTTAAAATTTTCTTATAATTGTTAGACTAGTTTTACAGTTATATAATTTTTATACTAATTTCCGTTAGTATTTCCACAAAAATAAAGCTGTAAAATAATCATATTCCAAAGTCTGAATCAAAACAATGAATTATCCTAAGTTTGTTAGACTTTAGAAATAAGATTACGCCTTTCAGTAAAGCCTAAGATTTAAGAACTTTTAAGGTTATTTAAGTAACAAACTAAGCGATTTAAAAGCAATAGTTCTTAAGAATTATTTTTCTGCTTTTCAATATGATTAATATAAGTAAAAATGCATTAAAATCATGAAATTTCTAATCAGAAATATTGAATATTTTTTGAAATTTCACTGGATATACAATTCAAAATCAATCATTAGATGGTACTTTTTACTTTTTTTTTATGATAACTATTTAGGCAGCTGGTCGGAAAGCAGCTAGTTTTTAAAGAGATAATATAGCGAATATAAAAAATGTACAGCAACCACTAAAACACTATCGGGAATTCTAAAGATATGTTGATTTTTTTAATATTTAGAGGTTTTGCTGTTGAATTTTATGGAGCGTGAGTGCGAAGTACGTGATATTTAATAAATAAAGCTAAAAAACATAAATTGTTTATAATAAAAAAAAGTTTTGTAGTAAACAAAGTCATTTTAGTAAGAAAACTGAGCACTGTTATAATAAACTAAGAAAAGAATGAAAAAAATAGAAAAATTTGTGGCAACACTTAATATTTTATCAGGAATTCTGAACGTATGCCGTTACGCTGCTTATAAAAATTCTGTGACATTGCTGTTGAATTAATTACATAAGGTGTAAATGCGAAGAAAGCGATGCTCAATAATCAAGCTAAAAAGACAAAAAAAATGTGTTTCAACAGGAATGAGTCAAAGAGCAGGTTGGTAACCTGCGATTCTCACTAAAATAACAAATCCTCTGTTGCGACGTTAAAACCTGAATTTCAGATTTCTGTCCATTCTTTTTTATTCATTACTTCTTTCAGGTATACATATCGTCAACGAAATGTTAATCCTACCACTAAACGGTATAAACCACTAATTCGTACAAACCACGGAAATTTCGCAACCATCCGACGAATTCCTCCCCCTCACCACGATAAAATAACTGCTATAACAGTAGGTATTTTTATCTAGAGATTCTATATCTCTATTAACTCTTATCCGATTCAAAACTAAGAATTAGCAGCCATAATACAATTTTGAAGCAATATATAAATTACAATCATATATATATATTTTCTTTCTTCATCTTTAAAATTTTATATAAAATATAAAAATTCAGTTTTATTACATGGCAACAGTGGATATTGCTTTTATTTAAGCGATTGTTTTTAATCGAAAAGCGATTATTAAGAAGCGATAATTTTTTCTTCGTAATTATTCCTTAATTATGATAACAGTGACAGGAAAGAGACGCATTTAAATGCCCTACTTATTAGTAAGAGAATGGCGCTCTGAAAAATAATACAAAAAAAGTGGTTATATTTTTATTCTATTTTGTTAGTATTATTGCTGGAATGGGAAGCCAACCTGAACATTTTCAGTTATAGATGAATGCTTTACTACAGTAATTATGGTCATTTATTCATTTGTTTGTTTATATCTTGAAAACGTAGGCTCGCCTACGAACTACAATGAGCATTCAAGGGAAAAAAACTGCTTTCGTCCCTTTCTTTATTGTAACTTATTTGGCTTATCAGTGGATCTCGGATGTTTTGTGATTTTTTTTTTCTGTTCTTGATAATACAGTCTTCTGACAAAAATGTTAATTCATATATATATAATGCAAAATAAAGCATTTCAAGCTTTGCTACTTTACAGGCATATGTATATTTGTCATTTCAAAACAAACATTTTTGTTGCGCTTGTGTTACAGATTTTAAGAACTTACTCCTCTATTTTTCATTTTTAGTTTTAGCCCAAAGAGCAATTAGCTCAGAAGGGCTATTAGTCTCGAAACGGCATTTTGCGTCGAATTGCTATGAAAGGTTGTATCACTTTTCAAATTGTTGCCACTAAATATTATCCAAATATTATTATATTAAATTTAAACAAATTAAATAATGAAAAATCTACATGAATTCCTGTATGTTTCTTGCCTTGTGTAAAACAACGATACACAGAGCCATCAAATTGTAAATAACGTAGTCCTCCACCCGTTTATACATATATTTGAGTATGCATTATCGAAGCTTCATAGCTATATTTCCTAACATGATTTTCATTTACAGATTTTGTTATAACAATATGTAACGAGCTTTTCGAGTGCAGTTTTATATTGCGAAATTCAATTTAGCTCAGACGTTACACCAAAGGAGGAAAAAAAAAGAGCCAGAGAGAGAGAGAGAGAAAGAGATACTTTCTTTTGTGCATATAAACTTGTAACCACATTCACTGTGAATGAAACTAGTTATTTAAAAGACAGAAACCGCGTCCTTCTGGTTTCAGCCTCTGATTTTGAAGGTGTTTCATCATCAACGTATCTTTAGCTTTGACCCTGGGGCGATAACGGACGACGCAGAAAGGCAATTTTTGGGAGTTTTGCTGCTTCGTCATGCGGAACGTTGCTCGATGCGGCCGGTGTCAAGGTTTCTCAGGTACGAAACATCTCAAATGGATCCTCAGAGTTGTATTTTCCGAGCTGGGGACAAGATTGATATCTGAAAATACGGTACCTCTCTGATGAGATTGCACATTTCGATGACATTATGCGATAAATAAATAATAACATGTTGTGGAATTATCTACCATTGATGGTTTCAGATTTCTAGTAACTGTAGTTGGTTGCATTCTTACTGAAATTCCGTAACTTGGCCTCTTAAATTATTCACTTTGTTTATCAGCGAGTTTACCCTCTTTCATTTTACGAAAACTGGGAAATACAACCTAGAATTATCAACAATATATCATTAATAGATTTTGCGCCTTCCTTCGGCTTGAACATTTGAGACCAACATTTCATAAAACCGATGTAATCGATTTCTGAATGCTTTGTAATACAGTAGAACCTTAACTATAAATATAATGTATTATTTTTCTTGTGAAATAGAATCTCTTTACATAAACGGAATAAAACGGAACCATTTCAGATAAAACGTCCTTCGAATAAACCATAGACATTATTTTTCGTAATAAATAGGTGAAACAAATTCGCAGCACACTGTTATAAAAAGTACGCAGCATGCGTTTATGTTAATCACTTTCCTGGGAAGCCAAGGTTCCATTTTCCCGGTATTCAGGATTTCCGTGTCTTTTTTAGTGGTGTTTTATTCCCAGGAATTATCATCTGAAGGTTTAACATGATGGTATGAAATAACTTTTTAAAAGAAAGAAAACAGAGTAAAGGATGTAAAAGGAGATAAAAAATTAACTAATGATGAATCTGAACGTGCAAGACATGTTTCATTATAAGCCCTTAAAATTTCAGAACACTATAAAGCTTTACATAGTGCTGGTCATCGTTTGATATTAAGAATGAAGTTTCTAATTTCATATTCTGCCAATAGATGGCAGCTCCGACATTATTCTATTTTTAAAGTATTTATTATTCTATTTTTAGTCTTTTTATTTAGTTCTGAAACTATTCTATTTTATTTATTTTTTAATGTATATTATTTCATTTTTCATTAACTAGCATTTAGTGGCATTTATGTAGATGGCAATTATATAATACGTTATATTTGCTATTCTGGGATTCAGGATACTATGAAGGCTATATATATGAATCAAAAACTCAAGTTGAAACTTCCCGACCTAAAGCAATTTGCACACCTCTCAGTCTCCTAAGATTTTCATAAATTCATTTTAATTCATTTTACCTACATTCAGATCGTAAAGGATATATACTCACTGTCAACACATAATTATTTAATGTTTAGTAACTTCATGTAATTGTATTTTGTATCACGTATTTTGTATCAAGTATTTCAATGTATTTTGCATTATTTTATCAAGTATTCTCCCTTTCGTCACTCCTGACTACATGCCTCTCCTGGTATTTTGTTTCTTGCGGCCTACGGCTGCCTTCCCCCCCTTCTACCTTGCACCTGATCCTCTGACTACCTGTCTGTAAATTACTGCCATCTGCCTTTACGGCAAAAGTATCATTGAGCCGGCGACGTCACACAAATTAGTGGCAGTCCGGCAATATCGGACATGAATGAATGAAAAAAAAAGTTGAAACAAACTTTTAGTAGCTTATATATAGGATTCGTTGTTATTCATATTTTGAGACGTTTACTTTATTCACTTGTTTACTTTAATTCAACTTCATTCAATTGAAGTCTAATGAGTTAAAACAACTTTCGAGCAAGTTAAATTCATTTCAGTTTTAAATTTTAATAAGCCCATCGGTAATATTTAGAATATTTTAATCCACAGTCAACATTACCAAATGTCTTGTTATACGTAATCTCTTGTTAGTACATAATCAACAAGACATTTTTTATCTTACGAGCCGCTAAAATTTCAGAGATACTGTAAAGCTTTGAATGAAGATCTGGTCATTATTAAAGAAATTCCGTTTCTCATTAAACTTTACTAGGAGTTCCAAAAGGACATGAAAGTTTGTTATAAGCAAGGGAATAATAAAAGAGAAATTTTGCGGAGAGGATACGTAAAATTTTTAAGTCTTGATATCTTAATTCGGCAAAAAAGATTCGGGAAACGAGATTCTGGTTAGTTCGATTGCTAAATGAAAACTAAATTAAAATGAATGATTTGCTAAATTGATTATACCTGAGAGACATACTACAAACAGCAATTTAATTTCGTTCGAATTTTTAAGCTTCAATTCTATTCTAATAAACGAATTACGGTTCTAATAACACGAATTACAGTTGCATTTGGTTTTGAAGGAAAACCTTCATATCTTTGCAGCAAAAAGACTCGTAGTATGGGTTAGAAAATGAAAGAAAATTACAAATATAACAAATAGGTTAGAAAATAAAACTCTGCATAATTACCATCTATCTACATCTTTGCTATTAAAAAATCTGATGTATACACCACATGATTTCCTTGTACGGAATATTAAATTATATACATTGTTTTTTTCATTTCGTTTAAACTTATTTCCTCAAATTTCATTAGAGATATATTTCTCATTCAGTTAGTTCAGTTCTCACTTCGCGACAAGGCACAAACACATGAAATTTCAAAACATCTTTATTAAAAATTGGAAAATATAGAAAAATATAAAAAATAAATACACTTAAAACAATTTAAAGGTTAGTTTTTACAATTAAAAATTGTAATTTCTTGCAAAAACAAGCAATTCGGCTAGTGGGCAAGAAGGCAGATTTTTCGGTGCACAAAACTGAAAGCTTACTTTTGGTCTCACTCGGCAAAAAGACGTTGAAGGCGTTGAAACTGACTTAATTTGTTTTGGATGGTATGCGAGTCAATATATGGGATAATTTAATAACTTAAATGATAATTCCAGAATGGATTAAGGACGATTTAATTCGCAATAATAAAAGAAGGCGTTATCTTTGTTGATGAAAGCTTTGTTTCTCTAGATTGCCAACAAATTCACTATTTTGGTAAGTTTAAGTTTCAAATGTAAATAAATATGGCTGCAATGGTAAAAAAAATTAGGCTTAGCGTCACTTTGTTGATAATTCTACAAATATTAAATGCAGGTTAACTAAAGGCATACAAACCTTAACCGGAAGATAAGAACAACATAATTCAATCATTTTTAAAGCAAAAAATGCACAATTTAACAACATATAAGAATAAAAAAACTGAGCTCAATGAGCTGAGTAACAAAGTAGGTATATATATATATATATATGTATACTTTTGGTGCAGCCGATTGCCACCAAAAAGGGAAGTGCACAAGTACATGCTATAGCAGTCCTATATACAAAATTCAGCGTTCTGAGGCTACTCGTTTTTGAGTTATGCGAGATACAAACATACATACGTACGTACAGACGTCACGAAAAAAATCTCTTCAGAATCCAATTTAAATCAGTTTTATAATTTGTGGGGAAAAAGAGTCCTTTTGTCCTTACGTTCAAATATCACGCAAAAATATCGTTAAATTGCATTCGATAGCGATGAAAATGGATATTTTCATTGAAATACAGTACCCGGATTTTTTGGTGATTACAATATTTCCTTTATTTCGTACAAGAAAGTAATAATGAGGACTCTGCTTTGTATGTATGTTTATATGCTCTTCACATAGTGGAAAGACGACAGCATCTGAGCCACCAAATTTTGAATACACGTAGATCTCTACCCGAACGCATGCACTTCGAAGTCCGAATTTTGAATTTCGAATTTGTTTTTTATTTTTCTCATTTTGAACGAATTTAAGGAATTTTTGATTAACAAACTCAGCGATTTGAAAGCGAGCAGCGGCAACTGAGTTTTAAATAAAAAAAACTTTTATCTCTGGCACACCAGATTGTTGCCATTTAATAAAATGAAAGTTCCATGCCACTCAGTAAAATTCTTTTAATTTTGAAGAACCTGTTCAACGATTTAAAACGGATTCGAAAATGATAACTGATATTTAAACTGTACATAGCTGCGTTTGGATGGGTACGTTTAGAACTATGCTTTGCACGGATGAGCCCGACAGCCGTAGTTCACCATGTATCGATTTCGCAATCAACGGATATTCTTCAAGATCCAAATTTTGTGCATTACCTTGGGATATACGCTGGCGGCTGCAGAAAAATTGCTGCTTGTGAAATCAGGTCTTGTGAGGCCTATGATATTGATTAAGATCTCTTCAATAAAACTGTTCATGAAGTGACAGATAGTGAGTGATCTGTCTTGTGTGTTTGTTCGAGAAGTGACAAATTCATTCTGGGTTGCGTCATCATGCTTAAATATTCGAGAAATTCCTGGCATTAAACAAAGTTATGACGGTTATGAGAGGTAAATACAAACTTTTTGGTCCCAAAAACCAAATTTAATTGCCAAATTAATTCAAGATCATACTATCATACTAAATAAATTGTTTTTAATGATGAAAACGTTGTTAATTCTAATGAAAATAATAAATTTGCCAATATTATCGATTCTTCAAAGATTATTGAAAAGAGAAGAGATGTGCCAGACGCATCGCGTTAACGAAAATTTACTGCCAAAAATTTTTGGAGAGAAAACCCCGTTTGTTATTATTGTAATCGTGAAAAATTTCTGGTAACATATTTCACCGAAAATATCCATTTTGACCTCTCTCGAATCCGTCGGAACGTGTTTTTGCGTGACATCTATACGTATGGGCGGAATAAAGACATTTTTTTTCCCCAAACGGATAGTAAAATGATTTAAAATGCATTCAGAAGAGTTTTTTCGTGATGTCTGTACGTACGTATGCATGTATCTCGCATAACTCAAAACCGAATTACCTCAGAACGTTGAAATTTTGTGTATGGGGCTACTATAATATGTAATTGGCACCTCCCTTTTTGGTTGCAATTGGCCGCACCAAGCATATATAAATATCTATACACATATCAGCTCTGTTACCCGGCTCGGTGAACTCAGTTTTTTTTTTAATTCTTATATGTTGGTAAATTCTGAATTTTCCACGTTAAAAGTAATTTAATCATGTTGCCCGTATATTCAGGTTAAGGTTTTTTATGCCTTTAGTTAAACTTCATGCAATAGTTGTAGAATTAGCAACAATTTAAAAGTTGTTTAAGTGGTACTAAGCGTAACGAAGCCGGCATTTGTTTACATTTGAAACTCTTAGAATAGTGAATTAAGTTGGTTTGTGCACTAATTTCAGTGTCTTTTTGCCGAGTGGGACCAAAAGTAAACTCTCAGTTTTGTGCATCGAAAAATCTATCTTTCTGCCCGCTGGCCGAATTGCTTAATTGTAAAATTTTTTTAAACTGTATTTGGTGTTTTATTTTTTCTGTATTTTACAATTTTTAATAAAGACGTTTTGAGTTTTTATGCATCGCCTTGCCACGAAATGAGAACTGAATAAATTGAATGAGAAATTTATCCGTAATGAAATTCGAGGAAATAAGTTTAAATGAGATGCAGCAAAAATATGTATAATTTAACAGGCCGTATAAGAAAGTTACGTAATGTCCACGTCAGATTTTTACATCTGAGTAATGACAGAGATGCCAGTGATGGGCATGGGGTAAAAGTAAAGCATTTAATTTACTTTTGAAAACTACCACATTGTTTGAATTACAATAAGATTATTATTTCCCGGGTTATTAAAAGAATTTATCCTTTGTCATCATCTCTAAGATAAAAGGAAAAAACTGCGGTGAAAACATGAAAAGAAGAAAAGGAAAGTAAATAGCGTTAGATATAATGCTGGAGGTTAATTGGAAGATTTGAACGCAGTAAACATAATAGATGAAAGATATTAATCGACTCAACGATAAATACTAGTATTAACTAAAGCGGATAATGCCATTATAAAAATAATGTTCTAAGTATACCTTCCAGTATATAAAAACTTTGCTTGCTTCAAGTAACACACCATATAAAACCTGACTTTGCTTTTTTCTTCGTGCCATATCTTGTCATTTTATTAAACAAAACAAACAAACAAAACAAGCCTTCGTTTTACTCTTTTGTTTTCTGTACACTCAAGGTTTCTTCATCCGGGCCTTTTCTTAATCAGTGACTCAGTTAGAAACTGCTATTAATGAAAGCTTCTTATTTTATATCATTAACCACGCTGCTAAAGATCATATTTTTTTTTTTTCTTTTACAGCAAATGGCCCTAAGAAACTGATAATTATCTCCTCATTTCCCAACAAGATTTACGCACGCGCACACACACACACACACACACACACACACACACGCACATACATAAATAAATAAAAATAAAAAAATAATTAAAAAAAAAGGAAAATCTGAAAGGTTTCAGATTTTAAATAACGTCCAAAGGGGCGTTTTTTTAACATTTTGTGTGATACCTTAATTTATTAAATATCGTGTTCTTCGCACTTAAACTATATAAAATTCAATTCAACAGCAATATAAAAAATAATTAAAAAACAGCGTGTCTGCAGAATTTCCGATGGACAATCTCGCGCGCCGGAGATGAAAATATTTTTTTCGGAACAGCGTTGCCATTACTCACATTGAAATCGTTCAGTTTGTTAACCAAAAATTCGTTAAAATTCTACAAAATTTGAAAGAGATAATAAAACAAATTCGAATTTAAAAATTCAGGCTTCCAAGTGCCCATGTGCTTATGGAGGACTAGGTTATTCAAAATCTGATGGCTCTAGATACCACGTTATTTCACAATGCGAAAAATATTCATGCATTCATGCAGATTCTTCATTATTTAGTTTCTTTAAATATAATACATGGCGATAATATTCGTTGGCAACAGTTTCTAAAGTGAACCAACGCCGAAAATGAAACGATGCAAAATGCCGTTTTGCATAACGTCCCTTTGGGCTTGGAAATAAATATATAAATAAAAAATTCGTTAAAGTTTTACAAAATATGAAATAGATAATACAATTTTAAAATATCTGAAAGTTTCCAGATTTTAAATTACGTCCAAAGGGCCTTTTTTTAAACATTTTGTGGGTTATTTTTATTTATTAAATATCATGTTCTTCGCACTTACACCACAAAAATTCAATTCAAGAGCAATATCGCAAAATAATTTTTAAATGAGCATATCTTTAGAATTTCCGATACACAGTCTCGCGTGTTGGAGATAAAAATGTTTTTCTGTACAACGTTGTCATTGCCTGCTTTGAAATCCTTAAGTTTGTTAATCAAAAATTCGTTAAAGTTGTACAAAATATGAAATCGGTAATAAAAGCAAATTCCAAATTTCTCATTTGGACTTCCAGATACCCACATTCGCAGTAGGACTACATCATTCAAAATTTGATGGCTCTAGGTACCGTTGTTTTATCACAATGCGAGAAACATACATACATTTATGCAGATTCTTCATTATTTAATTTCTTTATATATAATACAGGGCGATAATATTTGGTGGCAACAATTTGAAAAGTGAAAGGGACATTCAGAGTGATTCCACTCAGAATCGCAAAACGAAAACAATAGTCCTTCAGAGACAAAGCCCCTTTGGACTAAAAATTGAATTGTGCATTACGAACAGCAAACGAATTTCCACGCTCATTAAAAGTAAAAGTAAATTTATTTTATTTTATGTTATAACGATACGTAAGTATAAGTTTATTCTGAGCATAAAGAAAGATAACAAGCAAAAGGGCAGGCAAGTAAATTTATTTGTTAAATATCATAATAGCCATGAAGAACTATAAGCCCTGTTTGACGAGGAACATGAGGAGCCGAGAATAAGGCTACAACTTCTCCTGACTGACAGACAGACACAAATAAAAATACAGGGTGGTCATAAAGAAACTTTGCCAACATTTGCACTTCTAGCGTCCGTTCCGGATGACCGATCGAGATGAGATTGTAAATATAGTTATTCGGATGTATGCGCTGGAGATTCTGTGAATGGCAACACAGGTACGCTCACGGTTACGGTTATAGCTGCAGAAACTCGAAAATGTCGAATGGCAACGCCAACTTTTTCCGGTCGCAAAATGTTTAGCGCATGCGGAAACCCTAAATAGCGTTGAAACGGTACCGATATGTCCCAAAACGGACGTGTTATGCATACACAAAAAAGAGTTCTGAAAACCGGCCAACGAAACACGATCTGGGGAGCACGCAGAAAATTTGCATATAACAGAGGCAAGATACCAATCACAGAACGCCGATCGCTAGATATTCAACGTAAGAAGCCGATAAAATACCAGGCGGGTACGCGAAGTCGTCATTCGGGAACTCGCACATGGCGACGAAATTACTCTTCCGGGGAAAGTTCTTGGTGAATTGATAAAACTGTATTATCAAAATGGGATGAACGCTACTACCGCAATTGCGCAGGCAGAATGCACTCAGTGACATCGTTTGAATGCGAGATGGTGCACCTCCACATATAGGGAGGTTTTTTAAATGGTCCTCTAACAGCATTCTAGTGGTCGCATCATCTAACGCCATTATCCTTTTCCCTGGCCTCCGCGATCCCCCGATCTGACGCCTATGGACTTCTGGTTTTGGGGATATCTCAAATCCAAGAGTTTACCTGTGCAATCCGCAAACTTTGTCGAATTTAAAGGATTCTGTACGGCGTGACTTTGCAGACATCCCTCATGCCGTGTTGCGTTCAGCGGTACTGTCCACCATCTCCCGATGAATGCATACTTGCCTGTGATGGCACCCATGTAGAAAATGTTCAATCTAAATAAAGGTATTCTTTTATCTGATATGTGTTGTCATCAGTGATCGGTGTCTTGTCTCTGTCATATGCAATTTTTTTGCGCACGCCCAGATCGTGTTTCGTTGGGCGGTTTTCAGAATTCTTTTTTGGGTATGCATAACACGCCAGTTTTTGGACATATCGGTACCGTTCCAACGCTATTTAGGATTTTCGCATACGCTGAACATTTTGCGACCGGAAAAAGTTGGCGTTGCCATTTGACATTTTCGAGTTTCTGCAACTACAACCGTAACCGTGAACTAAAACCGTTTTTAAACTAAACATTCTTTAATTTGCTTAATCTTATTTTGAACATATTGCAAGCTACATTTCATTTTTTTGGTCAATAGTTTGGTCAAATTGAAGGATTAGCTATGGATGATCCTCTCAGTCCTGTACTTGCTGACATTTATATGCACTATTTTGAGGTAAAATTATTTGATAAACTACCTTTTCGTCTCTGGATTCATTATGTAGATGACACTTTCGCACTTTTTGATGGTAATAAAGACGATTTATCCGAGATTTTATCTATTATAAATTCTATTGATCCAGCCACCCAATTTACTCTTGAAATTGAATCCAACAATTCCCTCCCTTTCCTTGATATTCTTATAATCCGCAATGAAATTGATTTTAGCACTACTGTGTACCGCAAACCCTTTGCAGTTTGTTCACCACCCTGTGCTAATTCATGCCACCCTGTTAAGCAAAAAAATGGCTTCTTTTTACTATTATGTATTTCGCGCGCTCAAAGTTTGTTCCACAGAATCCTTGCTTACCGATGAACTTAATTATTTAAAAGCAGTTGCTATTGACAGAGGATTTTCTCCCGTGATCATTGATAAAGCTGTTAAAAAGTTTTCAGAGTCCCATCATAGAAGACATTCCACTGTTAGAAATAATATTAATGACTTTGTCGTGCTTCCATTTTATCCTTCTGTTAGTTATAAGGTTGCACGGATTCTCCACAAAATCAATTTTGAGGTCAGTTTCTCCCCTATCAATAAAATTCACGGTTCGACTCTAAAAGATTCTGTTCCTGACTTTAATTCTTGGGGAACTTATAGCATATCGTGTCAGTGTGGCTTGAGATATATTGGCCAAACAAAAAGAGCGTTAAAGTTTCGTATCAAGGAACATGAATCTTATGTCCGAAAGGGCGAAATTAACAAGTCTTCAATAGCGTATCATAGTTGGAAATTTAATCATAATTTTGACTTTGGATCTGCAAAAATTATCCAAAAAGCTTCTTCCGTTGGTGAATTGGATTTTCTTGAGGCTTTTCATATTCACAAAGATTTAGCAAGTTTAGTGAACGATTTTAAGTCTAATCCAGTCCTTCCTAGCGCTTTTAAAATTCTATTAACATAATTCTTGATGATTATTTTTGCCGATAGATGGCGTTGCCTCCTCGCGCGGGGTTCTACCCGAGAGTTTACTCAGCTTTCCTTCCCTTTCTAGATATTTTGTTCTCCTGATGAGGAGGGACCTGTAGCTGCCGTCGAAATCGATTGAGTGTTTTTGTAAATGTACGCCAAATACAAGGTTGTTTGCAGCTAATTTGATTGTCACATTGGCGTGTTTTTCTCTTCTATTGCAATAGTTTCTTACATAGCTGAAATTTTACCACCTTTTTACTTCCTTGTACGAAGTAAAGGAAGCAAAAAAATGCGTATAATTTAGTAGGCCATGCAAGATGACACAAGTCATGTGGTGTTGAGATCAGATTTTTTCTATATAATCTCGAGATGTTATATGACTGAGGCTTCGATGATAATTTTTTACATAACTTCATTATATGGAGAAACAGCTGTTAATGCACTTTCCAATGTATACTTTTCAGAGCCAGTTTCTTTAACTGATGAGCCGAGAATTCCTTCTAATATTTTAATATTTTCTCAGACGTAATTTTCCTTGGACTTAATCATATTTCTTAAAAATCTCTGAAATCATGTTTTTTAGTGTAATACCCTCTTCATAAAATCTGTTAATTGCAAATATCCGCTGTTATAACATTGAAACAACAACCAGACCACACTGTATGTATTTATACCCTCAAAAGGCAAAATTTAGAATTAAAACTCTAAAACAATGTCTCTCTAATTTTTAGACTTCGACAATCAAATTGGTTGAAAGTTAAAATTAATTCATTTGTATCTTTCAAAAATAAAAACATTTACAAAAAAGAAAAAAAGCAGCAGTTTGCATTTAAGTAATTATATGTAAACTAATGTAAATAAAGTATAAAGAATTAGATTATCCTAAACTTCAAAGAACAGCGTGCAATGTTTTGCAAGGCGAACGTTATGCGAATATTCTCTTGGCTTTAATAAGATTATAAGAACGGAAGAACTCGGTGTCGGGAGCAATGCATTATAGATTTCTATACGAACTTTATTTATTTAAACTAAAACTAAAGGATAAGCAAGTATTTTATTTAGTTATAATAAAATTTTGATTGTAACGCAATCTATTTATTGCAGGAATAAATATAAAACTTAAGAGATCTTAGTTATAAAACTGAAATAAAATTTGTCGATAGATCGGGCGCAATGAATTTGTACATATACGTGTAATTTTTGTGAAATTATATGTTAAATTTTTGTATTTTTCTGCGTAATGTAACATGAAAATCTACACAGAAGATGCTCTTCCAGAAAAATAAGAACACAGGGGCAGATCTGTTTCGCACTGAGTAAATGGCATTGTCATCTAATGAAAATGTGTCAGATAGAATGCAGGATAATAAACTTAAAAATGATAATAAGGTTCAAAATAAAATTACTAAAAATAAATCCAACAAATCTGGTTTTACAGAGCTTTCTAATTTTTTGAAAGAACTATAAACTATGTTTCAGGGTCTAACTTTCATGTCTATTCTGAAAAGTATATCTGATAAATTGCCAGAAATTAAGAGTACTGAAAACCCTATTGATAAATTATTTGTATTGTTTAATCTTTTTGAGGAAATATGTATGGACTGTAATTTTATGTTAAATGAATAATTGCCTTTTCACACTCCTGTAAATTCGATAGATAAAGACTCCAAACTGCACAAAATTGTATACTTAGACAAATCACAAACTCCCCGGGGTATGTGCGTAACAGTAGGATTCATACCGAACTTAGTATTGAATACCTCAAAACTTTCTATTGTAAATTGGCGAGAAACTTTCACGCCAACCAGATTATTGTTAACAATCCTGTAATTGAAAATTATGATTACAATGTAAACATCCAGAAAAGGCCGAGGCACATTCCTGATCCTGCGATTGAATAACTACTATGATTTATTAATGTTTTGTGTGCCTGTTGTACTATGATCTCTGTGCGAAAATTTCCGCTGCACCTGGGTTTCTCTCTTCTGTATATATTTTGACTTCTATTTTATTGTATGTATTTAATGGATTTTATCATATGTTTACTGTATATGCTTAGTGTCATGCATGTTGTTTATGCCCCAAAAGATTTGCAATTATTCTTGTCTGTACATACTTTCTGTATATTTTGTATATAGCTTACCATTCACCAGCTCGACCGGCTCCGCTTGACAGCTCCCTTAGTTTATCTCGGTTTATTTTTTCTTCCACCTAGCAACATGCTAGAGACTAATTAGAGGGGGGGGAAACCCTTATATGTCTTATAAATTTATATATATGTACATAGGCAATTATTAATGTAGTAGCATATTCGTAAAATTGCAATTTAGTTAGAAGTGGGGGTAGGTCCTTCGGATTAGGTACTCCGATGTTGCACCCGTCCACCGTGGAGAATAAATGGCTATCTCGCTAATTTGGCGAGATACCGCCAAACTGGCAACGGCGACTAATTTTTTTCTTCAAACTTGACGACATTTGGGTCCGGTCCCTGTATCACCATAATAAGTATTGTAATTGAATAACTGTAATTGATTTTATATGTAAATGCAAACGTATCCAGACTTTCATATGCCTTCGAGTAATTTCGAGAAGCAGAAAGTATTAAAAATCTCTCAACGCCCGGGTGGAATCTATATAAGACTGACGAGAGGCACAGTTGTAGTTAGTTGTTAAGCGTGTTTTAAGAGTACTGAGATCTCTTCTGGTCGCTTCGCTCTTTAGATGCGCTTTGCAATGCGTTGTGTTTAACGTTCTTAGTACTTTGAAGTGTAACTACTGATTGTACTCTGTGATACCGTGAAGAGCTGTGATGGGACGTGCGCACTTTCGAATGTACTATGTTTATCATCTGTGCCATCTCTTTAGAAATAGCGCATTTCGCGAATTTTTCGCTCCCGGTTTTTAAACGGTAAGATTAATAGGAAAGGGAGGATACGAGAGTTAATACGGTCTTACATATATAAAAATGGTATCATATTTGCTAAGACAAACTGCAATAAATGAAAACTAAAATTGCATCGTATAGTTTTCAAGTAGGTGTTGAACGTTTCTGGTGGAATGCTAATTATTGCAGAAGGATGTTCTTTTCAGTCCTCTTTGTAACACGAGTAGGATCTCCGCGTTCATAAAAGGCAGATATGATTATTTTCTTTCATTCCAATCAAAGAATGATAAAATTTCCATTTGTGGTCATCGTTCTTTAATTCACTATGTCTAATAATGTTGTTTTTTTTCGTTTAATAGGAAATAAAATAAATCTGATATCATTTTGAAAAGAATTACCGCAGTTCTCCGAGCGAACCCTCGTGGTGTGAGTAGTAGTTAGAAAATCCATGATTCGAATGTCTGCCAGGATACAGTAAAATTTTCGTGTTTTTTGGTCCGAAATATCTAACCATCTTCAATGTGGCACCCGAACTAAAATATGGTGAACAGTAATTCATTACTACCCGGACTTGGCCGACTGAGTGTCGTGCCTCTCCTACTTATCCTTTAAGGAGGAGTGTACGGAATTATCGCCATCTCCCATGAATGCTTTCATGGTGGAGTCGTTAGTACATTTAGCAAGCAGTTGTTCTTCAGTAACAATCGAAGTTTGACTTATCTCGCTCCATAAAGCTGTTATTTCCCGATGCCGTAAATTTCTACATCGGCAAACGAACTGAAGTGTAATGAAAGCTAACATTCATCGTTATTTAGATTTGGCTAACTGAGGAGAGAGGCCAGCTGCCTGAGAAGCGGGTAAATGTAAGGAATTATCGCATTACTGTGTGCTATAGCGCTCACTCTTCCCCCCCCCCAAAAATAAATAAACAAATAAAGTAAAATCTGAAAGCTTTTAGATTGTATACTTCTCCCAAAGAAGCGTTTTTTTAACGTTTTGTATGTTACCTTTATTTATTACATATAATGTTCTTCGCACTGAAAACACATAAAATTCGATTCAACAGCAATACCACAAAATTTTTTAAAACAACATATCTTTATCATTTCCGTTAGACAGTCTCGCGCGCTGGAGATAAAAATGTTTTATTCCCTACGGTGTTACCACTGCTCTCTTTGAAAGTTGAGTTTTTAATCAAAAATTCGTTAAAGTTTTACGAAGTATGAAGCAGACAATAAAAAAATTCTAAATTCTAAATTTTGGCTTCCAGGTGCTCATATTCGGGTGGAGGGCTATGTTATTCAAAATTTGATGGGTCTATGTACTGTTGTTTTTTTACAATGCGAAAAACATACATACGTTCATGCAGATTCTTTATTATTTAATTTCTTTAAATATAATACAGGGCGATAATATTCGGTGGCAACAATTTGAAAAGTGATTCAGATTTTTATAGAGATTCATTGCAAAATCCCGTTTTAAGACTAATAGCCCTTCTTGACTCACGCTATTTGGGCTGAAAAAGAGGGAAAGGAAGACGATAGGGAAGTATAATTTACAATAGAATTCTGTCACCGATATCAGTAAGAAAACAAGAGCAAACCGCGCACAGTATCCGAGATCCGTACATATGCATTTGGTTTGTATTGGTGATAGCGTGATTGTATTAACACCACCAAGAAAAACCAGTGAACGCCATTACAAACGGTAAGAAACCTCCAAAACCCAGTAAACATTTACTGATATAATCACAAATTTCTACTTGTTTTTCATGAGCCTTTTCAGCTAGCATAGTAGGTATTTTAAATCTATAAAATTGTTTACTTCCTTACGAAATTGTCTCTAGTAGCTATTTATTACGCTTTAATTGTGAGTTTTGTTCAAAATCTACGTCTGTCTGAGGTTGCTGTTTTGCCTAATTGCTACGGCCATTTATTCTCCTCATCCGTGGGAATAAAAAGGGGAATGGAGGAGACATCGAACATATAGAAAGCATCCCTTGATGATTCAATCTGTTTACACTCCATGGAAATACATATCCCTTCTCCCTCCGAGAAAGCAAAATAGAATAAAGGGGGGGGGAATGCTACATCTCCCTTTAGTTCACCTTCAGTCACAAGTTATAATAGGATACTATGCGTTTTCAAGATTCACTTTGTAAGATTAATCCTGAGCAGTTATTAAACTGTCTGTGCTTCCGATGAATTATCTTCTTCACATTTACTTAATAAATTGTTGAAATAAAATAAAAATTAAATAATAAATTGTTGAAAACTACGTCTTCTATTATAATTAAAATTTAACAAAAGCTAGCCACTGCTAGTTGCGAAATCTCGAAGATTCAACGGGAGACAAATTTCGAAATTTAACTAATCCAGTTCCAATTACCGCGGGTTCGGATCTGCACTCTAACAAATACAAAATCGTTTATTAAAATCCAGATTGGCACACATCTGGACATCTCCGAGGTAAACAAGTTTCTAATGAGGTGTCGCAGCTTTCTCTGTAAAATATAAATTCGCTCGCTATTTAAACTCTTTTTAATATGCATTCTGGTGGCCGACAAAAGAAACA
>KK119891.1:55944-67350 GCA_000611955.2 Stegodyphus mimosarum
TTAAATAATGTAGCTATCATAAACCTTAAAACTAAAATTTTTTTCCTTCTAACTCGTTTTAAGATTCATCGTTATAGATGTTTATCAATGATGAAGATTTTCAGATTTAGATTATATTATAAGGTATTTCTCCCGCCTTCTTCGCATGCCTTCGTGGTGTAGTGGTCTTCATGCTCGACGCGTAACCGAGAGGTCCGTGGTTCGATTCCTGGCGAAGGCGTTGCTTATTTTTCAGCTATCCTACTTCTAAATAACCTAATGTCTCTACACTGGCGCCCGAACTAAAAAAGGTGGTGGATGATGATTCTCCACCACCGCGATTTGGCGATTGGTCCTCAAAACCCCAGTCACCCTTTAAAAGGAGGAGTATATAAAGTATTTATCCCGCCTTTTTCGCATGCCTTCGTGGTGTAGTGGTCTGCATGCTTGATGCGTAACCGAAAGGTCCGTGGTTCGATTCCCGGCGAAGGCATTGCTCATTTTTTAGCTCTCCTTCTTCTAAATAACCTAATGTCTCTACAATATAACTTAAAAAATTTAGAACATCTACTAATATAGGTTGCTTAATCATATAAGCACTTAATTTTCCCTTAGATTCAAAGATGATATTCAGGCCCACCAGCGGCCGAGCGGTAAAGACGCTGAACACTGGTAGTTCGGTCCGAGGTTCGAATCCCGCGAACGAGCTGGCTGCATGGGCGTTTTCGTGGTTTTCCCCATGTGTAACGTGTATACGAGCCAGTTTCCCTTAGAAAGTCCTCGACGAAGGCATCCCTCCCTTTAGGCAGATAGCCCTCGTGTGCTTTGCCATAATTAAATAACCTAACCTAACCTAACAAAGATGATATTCACCACGTATTTTTCCTCTCTTAAATTTCAGCCTACAAGCGGCCGAGCGGTAAAATCTGCACATTGGTAGTTCCCAGTTGGGTTCGATTCCAGGCGAACAGGCTGGCTGCTTGGGTGTTTTCGTGATTTCCCCGAATGTAATATGTATACTAGCCAGTTCCCCAAGAAAGCCCTCTACGAAGGCATATCTCCCCTTAGGCAGATAGCCCTAGAGTGCTTTGCCATAATCAATTAAAACAAACCAACCTCTTAAATTTCAATAACGTTGATGATGGTGATGGTAATCGTTATAATAATTATATGTATAAGGTATATCTCCCACATTCTTAGCGTGCCTTCGTGGTGTAATGGTCAGCACACTGAGCCGGTATTTCAGAGGTCCGTGGTTCGATTCCCGGTGAAGGAATTTCATATTTTTCATGTCTCCTGCTACTAAATAACCTAATGTCTCTACATATGTAAACACGATGAGATGGGAATGTTAATGTTGTACCTATATTTAAAAAGTTTAGCATTTATGTATTTTCACATGTGTTTGGCGCGAATTCGAGTAATCAGTCTTATAGAAATATCGAATCACAAACAGATTGGTCATCTGTTCTTGTGTTACAAATTAAATAATCCTAATTTTTACAGACTAGATTCTTAATCTTAACTTCATCCAAATCAATTATAGATTTCGCGACCTTTTGCTGTCAGCTAGACTAAATAACTGGAAATGACAACCATGCGAAACTTTCAGTCATTGTGACCTTGAATGGAATCTTCAGTTAAAAGCTTTGAGAGTAACGGTTGCTTCTGAAAGATGAGACTATTGGAATTTTACTAAAAACCTCCAGTTTGCACTTCCATTCCGAGCATTTGGTGAGGAAGTCATCCGGAACATTTCCTCATTCTAGGTATTAGAAGCCTACAATCCAATGCAATCTTAGTCATCATTTCACTCATGAAAGAATGAATAAATAAAAGGGGATATTACCTATTTTGGAGGTTGAAAATGCAATTTAGAGGTTAAGTTTATATAACATTTCAAATAATATAATAAATACAATTTATCCGAAATAATTAGGAAGGAGACATGTCAGTAACGTCTGTTTTCGAATAACTCATAGTCAGACATTTTTAATTAAAAAAAAAATAGAATAGTAGAAATGTTTTTATTTTTGTACATACAGCTTTCGAAAATAATATTTTTGAATGAATTTTACCTAGAACTGATTTCCCAGCTTTCCTTTTATACTTCTTGTTTTTACTTAAATCATCTAAAAGAAATAATATACATCTAAAATAATAATAAAAAAAAATCTGAAAGGTTTCAGATTTTAAATTACGTTCAAAGGGGCGTTTTTTTAATGTTTTGTGTGTTACCTTTATTTATTAAATATCATGTTCTTCGGGTGGAAACGTACGTTATTTAAAAGTGAATGGCTCTAGGTACTGTTGCTTTATCACATTTGGAGAAATATACATACATTTATTTCAATTCTTCATTATTTAATTTCTTTAAATATAATACAGGGTGATAACTTTTTGGTGGCAACAAGTTGAAAAGTAATACAGCCGTTTAGGGATTCAACACAAAATCGCAAAATGAAACCAATAGTCCTTCAGGGACAAAGCGCCTAGATACTAAAAATTATTATTGTTAAAAATTTCAACGAATTGTCGCATTCTCTCGATCCGTGCTGTTGTTATTAGAACATCCTTTCGATTAATTCCAACATCCATTCCAGGAATGGAGGAATTTTCTTTGTTACACTAGAGCAGTCTTCGATCCTCTGACTTTCATAATAATAACGTCTTCCAAAGGGGCTTTGTTCCTGAAGGACTATTGTTTTCGTTTTGGCATTTTGCATTGATTCACTATAAACGTCCAATTCACTTTTCAAATTGTTGCCACCAAACATAATCGCCCTGAATTATATTTGAAGAAATTAAATAATGAAGAATCTGCATAAATGTACATATGTTTCTCGCATTGTGGTAAAACAACGGTACCTAGAGCCATCCAAATTTGAATAAGATACGTTTCCATCCGAATATATAGATCTGGAAGTCCAAATTTAAAATTTGGAATTTGTTTTATTATCTATTTCATATTTTGTAAAACTTTAACGATTTTTTTTTATTAACAAACTCAACGATTTAAAAGCGAGCAACGGCAACACTCTTCGGCGGAGGGAGAAGGGAAATTATCCCCAGCGCGCGGAACTGTGTATCGGAAATTCTAAAGATATGCTCATTTTAAAATTATTCTGCGATATTGCTGTTGAACTGAATTTTATGGTTTAAGTGCAAAGAACACGATGTTTATTAAATAAAGGTAACACAGAAAACCCTAAAAAAATACCCCTTTGGACGTAATTTAAAATTTGAAACATTTCAGATTTTATTAGTCCAAAGAGCCTTTGTCCCTGAAGGACTATTGTTTTCGTTTTGCGATTTTGCGTTGAATCACTCTGAATGTCTGTTTCACTTTTCAAATTGTTGCCACTAATATTACCGCCTTGTATTATATTTGAAGAAATTAAATAATGAAGAATCTGCATAAATACATATATGTTTCTCGCATTGTGATAAAACGGTAGCTTGAGCCATCAAATTTTGAATAACGCACGTCTCAACCTGAATATGGGCATCTGGAAGCCCAAATCAGGAATTTCGAATTTGTTTTATTATCGATTTTATATTTTGTAAAACTTTAACGAATTTTTGATTAACAAAGTCAAGGATTTCAAACCGAGTAACGGCAGAAACGGTTGTACAGAAAAAAACAATTTTATTTCCAGGGCGTGAGACTGTGTATCGGAAATTCTAAAGATATTCTCAGTTTAAAATTATTTTGCGATATTGTTCTTTAACTGAATTTTATGGTTTAAGTGCGAAGAACATGATATTTAATAAATGAAGGATATTTGTGTTATTAAATATCGATATTTAATAACGAAAAATGTTAAAAAAATGCCCCTTGGGACGTAATTTAAAATCTGAAACCATCAAAAATGCCACAAAAAATTCGATTCAACAGCAAAATCACAAAATATTTAAAAAAAGCATATCTTTAGAATTTCAGATAAAGAATCTTGCGTTCTGGAGATAAAAGTGTTTTGTTCTGTACAGTGTTGCCACTGCTGGCTTTGAAATCGTTGAGTTTTTAATCAAAAATTCGTTAAAGTTTTACAAAATATATAGATAGATAAACAAATAAATTTTTACAAAATATGAAATAGATAGATAAACAAATTTAAGACTCAAAATTCCAACTTCCAGATGCCCATTGCCGGGTGGAGGACTACGTTATTCAAAGTTTGATGCCTTTGTTTTTTCACAATTTCGAGAAACATTCATACATTCATGCAGATTCTTCATTATTGAATTTGTTTAAATATAATACAGGGCGATAATATTTGGTGACAACAATCTGAAAAGTGATTCAATGCTTTTAGTGTTTCGACGCAAAATGACCCTTCTTCTAGTAGCCCTTCTGGGCTAAAGCCCCTTTGCACTTAAAAGAACTAGCAAATTATTAGGCTATTTCACAAAATACGTTATATAATTCGCATCTTTGATATCTACTTCATTAAAAGAAGCAGAGAAGGGCCTTTCTAAGAGGTTTTGCTACGGACCTCCAGTTTTGCAAATCGGGCCCTGATTCTATATCGCAGATACGTGCTTTACACTAAGTGTGAGAAAAAATTTTCATTCGCTCTGAATTGTATTGTTTCTGTCTGGAGTTTCGTAAATTTGCCAAGTATAATAAAACATTAAAAAATTTAATGATTTCATATTTTTTAGAACACATCAAAAGAAATAATGCCAGCCTCTTTCCAAGCTCATTTTCCCCATCGCAATGTCAGAGGAACTGGTTGTTTTTTCTCATGTTCAACATGTTCGCAATCCGATGCTTCAACTTGCATGTGTTAGCACTCCCGACTGTTTTAAAGGGCAAGAAAGGGGGAAGGCAAATATATTTCGAATGTTTACCCCCCTCCAAAAATATACTTTCAGAGCCCTCTCAGCGATATCATCTGTGAAAAGAGGAGTTTTTGAGTTCATAAGGGGGGTAAGAAATCAACACGCGCACGCGTTCGGGATCATTCGAAATACACTTTCAATCGCAGGGAGGGTGGCATGACAGGGGTCGCGTGGCAGATGTCGAACGTCAGTTGGGAGCGAGGCAGATGTCTGCCCGTCCGTTCTGCCACGCAGTCTAATCGGAGGGGCAACATTTCATTGAACGGGACGCCATGGGACAGAAGGGATCGAAACCCAAGGGAGCGAAATCCAGGAGCCCCACTTCCTCGGTAAGTGACGAATTTCGAACCGTTACTTTCTCTCTCTCTGCTCTTGTTTATCAACTCTACTCCTGCAAGAGCATTCGTCTTTCAATCCAACAACGTTTTGGAATGCATTTTGCACGATCTTTTATTATTTTCTAATTTCACAGCGTACAAAAATATTAGCTACTCAATTCAATGTATCCTGTTTTATAATCATATTTATTATATTATTCATGTAAACAGTATTCCAAATATCCAGATTAATTGGGCCAAGATCCGTTGGGATATTCCAAAAATTCAGGCAGTTTGGCTATAAGCTATACTTTATGTACTGATTGCGATGCAAACAGATAATTTTATTTTTTATTTATCATATTTATTTTTTGCAAATTTTACACAATTTATTTATCCCCCCAGATGCAATAAGTGCAAGTAAGTAATCCCTCCTTCCGTTTACCATATTTTATATCTGCAAAGCTTACACAATTTTAAGAAATTCCATTTTATTTAAGGGTACTTTATTTTTCCGTTTATTGTATTATATTTCTGAAAACTGGCCCAATAAAAATATTATTATTTTCATTTTATGTATATGCAAATATTACTGTAAAAGTGAGAGAGAATTTATATTTTTTCTTTATTGTATTTTATTTTTGCAAAATTAATACAGTTTGAAAAATATGGTTTTATTTTTGTTTATGGATAAAATTATATGCAAGTAAGCGAATTTTATTTGTGCAAATTTTATATAGTTTTAAAAGAATTATTTCCATTTTATCTATAAAGCAAAATATTGCTTTAAAGAAGTGGGAGAATTTACATTTTTCGCATATTGTGTTTTTGCATAATTTAAAAAAATATATTTCAATCTCCATTTTATCTGTAGAGGAAATGTATGCAATGGAGGGAATTTTATTTTCCCTTTTACCGCATTTTATTTTTGCAAAACTTGAACAAAGAAAAAAAAAACCCTTTATTTATCTTTTATTTGCAGGCAAAATATATGCAACTAATGGGAAGAATCCTCCCGCCCCCTTCTAATGTTTACTGTATTTTATTTCTACAAAAGTTACACGATTAAGAAAATATTTCTGTTGTAACAGGAGGCGGAAAAATGTACTTTAACTTATTTTGAGGGAATTTTACCACTTATCACGTTTTATTTCTGCAACATTTTTAGAAATAAAAGAATACATTCTAATTTCTGTTTTATTTATATCTAAAATGGCGAGAGACGCTTGTTTGTTTCTATTTGTTTTATATTATTTCTGCGAAGTAAACAAAATTTAAAAAATTTCTCTTTTTCCGTTTTATCTTGGTCAAAATAGAGAGGGTGTTTATACATTTTTGGAACGATTTCGATAAAGAAGTTAAAAAAAAAAAAAAAATGCTCTGGAACAAAAATTTTTGGCAGCCGCTTATTATCCGAAAGGGGAAATATCTCTGCTATTCTTACATTTATTCTTCTTTCAAACTATGGCACATCAATTAGCTATAGATTTACAAGGTATTTCTCCCACTTTCTTCGCATGCTTTCGTGGTGTAGTGATCAGCACGCTGGGCGTGTATTCCTGAGGTTCGTGGTTCGAGTCCTGGCGAAGACGTCGCTCATTTTTCATGTCTCTTGCTTCGAAATAACCTAATGACTCGACGCTGGCTCCCGAACTGAAAAGGTGGGGGATGATGATTCTCCACCACGGGGATTTGACGATGGGGTCTCCTGAACCCCAATCGCCCTTTAAAAGGGGGAGTATAAAGGCATTTCTCCCACCTTCTTCACATGCCTTCGTGGTGTAGTGGTCAGCACGCTGGGCGCGTATTCCAGAGGTCCGTGGTTAGAGTCGCGGCGAAGGCGTTGCTTATTTTTCATGTCTCCTGCTTCGAAATAACCTAATGTCTCTACAGATTGAAGGATATGTTTTTTTCTCTTTCGGAAGAGAAATATTCGTATTCAATAATTCATAACTGTTGTTAAATGCATGGTGCTAAAAATTTTTACGACAAAATAAGCAACATTTATGGAAAGAGGAAAATCGTCTGTCGTCATTACTTCTACATGGAAAGACTCTAAACGCATACCCCAAAAGAGTACGTATCGTTTCTAATGTTTCTAAAGTTGAACTGCTGGTAGCGAGAGAAAATCCGCCGAAGCAGAAATCAGTTTCAAATTAAGCACATCTGTAGCAACAGTAAATAAAATAAACGAGGTTTATGATTCTCGCAGGATTTTCTTACAGTGGAAATTTAAAAATAAGAGAAGAGGAAGAAAATATTAAAATCAGCTAAACGTACTATCAAGAGAAAGTTTTACATGCGATATTTACAGAAGAAATTCCATTTTTTTTGTCCCAGTGACTTTCAAAGAGTGAAAGTTTATTAAAACAAGCAACAAGTCATACTTTGGAAAATAAACTGCCTTCCTTGAAAAAATGAAGAATTGCATATAATATTTCTGCAAAGTCTCCTGCTGTTTTACCTATGGTCTGTTGTTCCTTTGCTCTCTTAAGAGCGCTTTCTAAGCGCAATCCTACCTCGACTCATTAACTCTGGAAAGTATTAAAAAAGGAATGGAAATCATTAGACCTGAAAAATTTATGAAAATCTTTTTATCGAGGAAATCATAATATAGAAAAAAAAAAGGCTACCAGATCGAACACTAGAAAAAGTACACTTTATGTTTTAAGCATCACCTAAACTTCCACGAAAACATTCAAAAAATGTGTAAACACTTTCTTTATATGCAAATGGGGATGGGAAGTTTACATTTTTGATTGTTATATTTATTTTTAAAAAGGATAGCAATTAAAAAAAATCTGAAAAATAAATTACAAAATACTCTTTTCCGAAAAAAACTGAACAATAAAATTGTTATTAATTGTGTACAGTAAATAGTAACTAACATAGTGTAACTAAAGGACTAATGCAAGGTTTGAGTTCTAAAATCAAAAGTGCGGGAGCTGTCTCTGCAAGGCCGTCAGAAAGAAGGGAGGGGGGGGGAATAAATAAATAAATTTAAAAAAAATTTGAAAGCTTTCAGATTTTACATTAAGCCGAAAGGGGCTTTTTTTTAATATTTTGTGTGCTATCTTTATTTATTAAATATCATGTTCTTCGCACTTAAACCATAAAATTCAGTTCAACAGCAATATCGCAAAATGATTTTAAAATGAGCATATCTTTAGAATTTCCGCTACACAGTCTCGCGTGCTGGAGATAATTTTTTTCCCGTACACTGAACGTGAAATCGTTGAGTTTGTTAATCAAAAATTCGTTAAAGTTTTACAAAATATGAAATAAAAGAAATTCCAAATTTGGACTTCCAGATGCCCATATTCCGATGGAAACGTACGTTATTCAAAATTTGATTTATTACAATGCGAGGAACATGCATACATTTATGCAGATTCTTCATCATTTAATTTCTTTAAATATAATACAGGTTTCTAATATTTGGTGGCAACAATTTAAAAAGTGAACCGACATTTACAGTGAACCGACGCAAAATGCCAAAACGAATTTAATAGTCCTTCTGGGCAAATTACCCTTTTGGACTAATAACTAATAATTAAAATAATTATATTAAAATTAAATTTAAATAAATATTAAGATATAAATAAAAATTTAATAAATTATTAAATTAATGATAAACAGCTAAATAAAAGAAATAAAAAATCGGACCTCGTCTTATTTGGGTCTCGTACTGGATTTACAATTTCATACAAAAACTAAGAAAATTCATATGAAAACCAAGAAATAGTCTAAATTCAGCCGGAGGACCTTAAATATATAGTATAGCAATACTATTTCAATGTTAGGGAGGGGATTATTATTTTTCTAACACACCAGTGGAAAAAAAACTAAAACAGTTAAAATATTACTAATGAGAATAGACAGAATGCTAGGAACAATATAAGAATATAATGAGAAATTTTAATGGAGAATTGCAGCTTCAAAAACAAACAGAGAAGAGTCCAAATCTTTCTGACCGCGAGGCCCTCCCAAGCAGAATACGACTGGACAAAAAATTTTTTCCTCCGTTATTCGATCCGATGACAACATGAGAACAAATGTAAGGTCTGCATAAGTGACAGTTTAGTCTCCCGTATTTGGTTACATAGTTCAAGTATGCAGGAGCTCTGCTGTAAGAAGTCTCTAGCACTGGACGTGGGAGACCAAGATACTCACTGTTAATACTTTCGGGAACAAAACAGTTCACCCGCTTTTTAAAATTAATTGCACTACTTGGAGAATAAGCCTTTGGCATGTGGATGAGGGCTTTTCTTTCCTTAAAAGTCTGAACTTCCGTCAAAGTGTTTGTTCCCCAGAGAAAGACAGACATGAATTCAAAAGTTAAAATCAGTTTTAAAGGAATATTTATTTTTAAAATAAAATTTGTCTGCTGAAACTGATTTTCACTTACATAAAAGATACTGGAGCCCTTTTATTTAGAGCTCTTTTATTACTGAAAAGAACCCTACTGGAGCCCTTTTATTTAGGGCTATGTTGCGCTATGGTTAGATTTACGATTTACCTAAGAATCTGACAAGTAACAGAGCCAGGCTCCGGTGCAATTTAAGCTCTGGACGAATGGAAGGTTAGGTTATTCAATTATGGCAAAGCACACGAGGGCTATCTGCCTAAAGGGAGGGATGCCTTCGTGGAAGGATTTCTAAGGGAAACTGGCTCGTATACACGTTACACCTGGGGAAATCCACGAAAACGCCCATGCAGCCAGTCCGTTCGCGGGATTCGAACCTTGGACCGAGCTACCAGTGTTCAGCGTCTTTACCCTTCGGCCGCTGGTGGGCCCGGACTAATGGAAGGTAAAGACTGCAATTAGGCTGTATAACGCAAGTTAAAATTGCCTTCCATGAAGAGGGACTTGGTACAAAGTCACTGATTTGGTTTAGCTTGTGTTTAGAACAACAGGAGCACTTCCTATACCTAGCCAGTGATTCACAGAACAAAGAAACATACGAATCCTCTAAATATGCATGTTCTTTTTCATGAGGCTGCATATTTGCCATAAATTTTGGGCCAATCCATTATCTTCTAAACTCATTTAAATTAATTTAAAAGTATTGACTGTGCTTTTAAATTAATTTAAATGAGCATTATTTTGTGTAGGTATTATTAAATTAATGGAAAAAGTAAGAATGAGTAAATTAAATTAACAAGTTTTTGGGGGTAGTGATTATTACTTGGCGAATATAGCGATGTAATTTGGAGATACAGATATCTAGTCAGTTATGTTTTTTGATTACAGAAAGTACTCAAGAGTTATCTGCTTAAGAAGATGGATGCCTTCGTAAAGAGTTTTCTAAGGGAAATTAGTTCGTATTCATATTACATACGGAGAAACATGAAAGCAATAATTCAAACAGCCGAATGGATGAAATTCAACAACATTTGAAAAATAAAAGAAATTATTTTCAATTTGTTGAGTCATTAGGATTTTTTCCTGAAGCAGGAGACACGAAAAATGTGCAACGCTCTTGCCGGAACTCGAGCTGGACCTCTCGAATACGCGCCGAGTGTGCTACCGTTATACCACGAAGGCATGCAGAAAGGAGGGAGAAAATTACCCCTCCCCCTTTTAAAGGGCGACTGGGGATTAGTGGATCCAATCGACATATCCTGTTGGTGAAGAATCATCATCCACCATCTTTTAGTTCGGGCGCCATTGTAGAGTCATTAGGATTTTTGACGTAGGAGACATGAAACATGAGCAATGCCCTTGCCGAGACTGGAACCTGGGCCTCTAGAATACATGCGGAGTGTGCTACCGTTACTCCACGAAGCTATGCAAAAAGGAGGGAGAAAATATCTTATAAGTTGTTATTTATTTTTACAATAAAAGATCTTCATTTTTTTAAAAACGCTTTCAAAATGCAAATAAGTCGTCTCAAATGCGAGGCCACCTTATTATTATGGCATTTCATTCATCTAATTTATAAATTAAAGAAACGTTTGATCCTATTTTTCTGTACTGAACGAAAAACAAAGCATTTTCTACATTCCATTTTTCATGCGATTAAGAAAAAAAAACAAACATCCCACATTTACTACGACAATTATTCCGGTGGGTGACTTCGCCTGCCTTTCTTGTGTTGCTGTACTCCCGATACACACGCACATGCTTGCGAGCATGAACATAGATCCTGAGAAGCACTTTGCTTTCTTGCTTAAAAGAGCGATACAGACACAAGCCATTCCTCGGTTCGCTGGATCGAATCTTTGTTTGCTTTTTTAAAATCTAGAACGCTTTAATGAATTG
>KK119891.1:67412-110255 GCA_000611955.2 Stegodyphus mimosarum
GTAGTGAGGAGCGCTCGCATTCTTTCAGTTAAGCGATTATTCTGCCAGCTAGCGCCATCTTCTCTGAGATCTTCTGTAAATTCGAGGAAGACTGAAGGCACAAAAGAAAATGCGATTCATTTGTAATCTGACGTAAAATAGTTCTATGATCGTTTCGATGATGATATCTATCTTAAAGCAATGATCGTTTTAGGACAGCGAAAACTCCTCATTCCACATGTCAGCACGAGAAAATGCCCCAGCGCGTGCGTTCACAGAAGACAGTTTTGCTTTCGAATGGATGGGATTCGGGTTTGGAGAGAAAATTGTTTCATCAATGCAGTAATTCTCAAAACCTTCAACACTGTTCATAATTACATTCATTGGTTCGCATTGTAGTAATGAAATAGTGCTGCATTTCTTGAGGGAGAATAATGCATTGTACTAAATGGATATCAAACAACATTATATGAAGAAACCTCAACTTGAACTGTAAGTACATTTTATTTGAAATCTTAATTAGAATTAATTTACGGTGAATTCTTTCTAAAACGACCACCCAAAGTTCCACATGATTTTGATCTCTTGAGATGCTCCTTCTAGGGAGGTGATATTCAATACCAATATTTATTTACTTTGCCGAAAATGATGCACACTTTTACAGCGGTTGTCTGCGGAAGCTGTAGCCTAGAGAGAGTCCATTATGTATGGATTTATCTTCAATGCAACGATAATCACGTATTACTCTGTACGGGAAAATCGTGGATTTTTACTTTCTAGTACGAAGTAAAGGAAGTATTGCAATCGCGAAAATTTCGGGTATCATATTTCAACGAAAATATACATTTTGAACGTTCTCGAATCCATTTGAACGATGTTTTAACGGGGGAGAGTACGTACGGGCAGAATAAAAGACTCTTTTTTCCAAAACGAATTGTAAAATGAATTTTAAAGGAATTCAGAAGGGATTTTTTTCGTGGCATCTGTACGTACATACGTACGTATATATGTATTTCACATTAAATGAATAACGAGTAGCCTTAGAACGTTGAAATTTTGTATATGAGACTGCTATAACATGTAGTTTTGCAAGGAACTCTCTTTTTGGTTGCAAACGGCCGCACCAAACGTATATATATGTAGATATCCACTCTTACTCGGGTTGGTGAGCTCAGT
The DNA here is from genome assembly GCA_000611955.2 of Stegodyphus mimosarum. Lineage (NCBI taxonomy): Eukaryota > Metazoa > Arthropoda > Arachnida > Araneae > Eresidae > Stegodyphus > Stegodyphus mimosarum. The sequence continues at coordinate 68,568 of KK119891.1, forward strand.
TTTTTATTGTTTTATGTTGGAATTTTTTGCTTTAAAAGTGATTAATTTTTTTTGCTTTAAAAGTGACTGTTCTTATGTTTCGGTCAAGGTTTTTATGCCTTTCGTTAATTTGCATGCAATACTTGTAGAATTCTCAATAATTTAAAAGTTTAAATGACGCTAAGCCTAACGAGGCCGCCATTTGTTTACATTTCAAACTCTTAGTAAAACTATGAATTAAATCAGTTGGTGTAGCAACTTCAGTGTGTTTATGCCCAGTGGGACCAAAATTTAACTTTCAGTTTTGTGCACCGAAAATTTTGTCTTCCCCCTCACTGGCCGAATTGTTCGCATTTTGGTTATAAATTCTAATTTTAATTGTAAAAATTGCTTTTAAACTGTTTTTTACTGTATTTTGTGTTTCAGGTTTTTCTATATTTTAGAATTTTTTGATGAAGATGTTTTGAGTTCTTATGCATTTTTGCCTTGCTGCGAAGTGAGAATTGAATTGATTGAATGAGAAATGTACCTCTAACGAAATTCAAGGAAATAAGTTTAAATGAAATGCAGCAAAAAAGAGTATAGTTCAATAAGCCGCTCAAGGAAGTCGTGGTATTCACATCAGATATTTCCTATTATAAAACAACTAGCGTAAAACAAATTTTTTCTGAAATCGGGCCAACGTTGCCTATTGGCCTTTCTTAAATTAAATGTATTATTCCAATTTTTTATAGAATATCCTTGTTTCCAAAATAAATATTGTCAAAAAGTTTTAAAACCCTGCATTTTATTTCGCTTCGTTTTCTTTTCTTTCTTTCTTTTTTTTAATTAACTGATTTAAGAGGTGCATTTCATATGTTCAGGAAGCTTGTACCACATATAACTGGTACAAATGGGCGGGACACTAGAATTCCATCAATGGTCATTGTAGTCCTGGCGCTTTAACTGTGCAGCTGCGCCTCAGTTTTGGTGGAAAACACCCCGAGGGTCTCTTACCTCTCTTTTTCTAACAGTAAAGCACGCAAGAGAACTTTCGGCTGGCCAGCATTCTAAATATCCCCATGGCGCACACACTTTTTATATTTACAAACATTCATGCCTTCTCGGCGAGTCGAATACGAACTCGGTACTGAGCCAGCTTTGCTAATTACAATACTGATGTGGGGTATTACTATTTAATCCTAAGTTCTAACTTAGAACCCCACGAACACTAACAAGCGAATAATCGCTTAAGTGTGTAAACAGAACACGTAAGACTTAAGGAGGGTTTACAACTCTTTATTTTTCAGTATATTTACAGACAGTTTCTTCTTGGAACTTTACACAAAGCCGCCACTCGGACTTGAGCTTAAAATAATAACAGTGGCGGCTCGTAATAAGCACTGTGGAACTGCAGCACCCCCTGTTTCCACTTATTATTATTTTTAATATTTAATATAATGAGCCCTTTTTTCTTTAATTCTTTCTTTATACTTCTACAATATATAATCTTTAAACTTAATGTCAGTAGCCATCCTCCAGTTTATGAAAAAGGTACGACGGTTTTTGTATGGAACTGCGCTTCACAAGGCTGTTCTGCGCAAGCGCGCACAGAAAGCAGCACTCGAGCCAGGGAGATAAAACAGCACTGTCGCTCTTGCAGTGTCGAAATACTGGAAACATGATTATTTCTTACTCCGCGCGTGTGGTATTTGGCTGTTCTGCGCATGCGCTCTTCGAAATACTGGAAACATGATTATTTCTTACTCCGCGCGTGTGGTATTTGGCTGTTCTGCGCATGCGCTCTTAGGAAGCAGCGTGCGTGGCTGAGAGGGAGAGAGCACTGTCGCTTTTGCAGTGCCGAAGCTGGAGTGTCGTTGGGAGCTGGTTCTTTTTTTTTACTCCGCGTGTGCTGTGTTTAAAAATCATACACCATATTCTTGGTCAGATTATTTTTCAGCTATTCTATTTGATTCATTATTTTTGGTTCTTTTATTTTACAGAAAACTTTAACCATGTCCTTGCATCCTCAAGTAATAAATTCTGTGACTGTAAGTAAACTTCAAGAGCTTTCGTTTTCATGCGCTTGCAATGCTTTCAATATAGAAAAATTTCCTCAATTGTCGTCCAGAGATCAAGGAGAAAATTATTGATCTCTTCGCGCAAATTAAAACAAGAAGAATGGATTTCATTTTTAAATGAATAGGTAAAGCTTGAACTGTAACAATTTAAGTTAAAGTAATTAAGAAATGTTTAATTTTTCTTTTGTAAAATTTCATGGAAGTTTCAAAATAAATTTTCTATTTATACATGTTTGTTTCCCTTTACACAGGTTTAAAACAAAGGTTAAATTTTTTTGGAACAGCAACCCCACTAATTTTAGCTACGAGCCGCCACTGAATAATAATAATTTAAACTAAAACTACTAGCTTAACTAAGCTGTTTAAAAGGTATAGCCGAAGCTATCCAAGATCTAACTAGTCGGCCACTAAGTATTAATTAAATCGGCGAAGACAAGCAAGGGCCTAAGGTATGGCCGAGCGTAGCATTAGCTCAGAGAGACGTAGCCAAAAGGCAAACGCGTGCTAGTCAGGGAATCAGACTCTCTCTTCCGAAAACGATGAAGTCACGATTTAAATAATTTCATTTGCATTAACTGCGTTTCTGAATTTACATTCTGGCAGGAAATTGTAAGCTGAAATTAGAATAAGATAGGAAAGATAGAAAACTTAGAAAACTGTTAATAAACTTAGGATAAACTTTACACTGATAAGGGTGGTAGTTTTTTTTTTTCTTCTTTACCACAATCAGAATGAGCTGATTATCAAAGTTTGTTTTCTCGCTCGGAAAGTATCTAGTTGGTGCAGAAGTCTTTCTAGAGAAAATTGTTTGGTGCGTGTCATTCTTTGATGGAAAAGATCCGAAATTATTTCTAACTAGACTTTTCTGACAGCGAACAATAACTTTGAAGGCATGAGATACAAAAGAACTTGAGTTATAATTAAAAGGAAATTTCAACTTATTTAGCATCGCTCCATCAGCAAAAAATTATTCTATGCAAACATATTGGATACATTGTCATAAGTACAGAACTTTAAAGACTTCAAGGAAAATTTACTACATTATCTGAAGAACACCTTTGGGTAATTTTATAATGTAATCATATTTAAGCAGAAAAATCGAAAATAATGATCTTTTTTTGAAAAAAATCTGATGTGAACAATACCACATGACTTCCTTGTACGACATCTAAATTATAACACAGATTTTGCTACACTTCATTTAAACTTGCTTCTTTAAATTATTCTAACATAATAAACCGATCTCTCAAGACAAGTTGAAAATTACATCAAAAACTGCAAGTTTCGAAATTAAAGACGCCACTAATTTTTGTAATAACCGAATCTAATTTCTTGTATTTTGATTTTTTTCATAAAGAGTACGATAAGAGATTCATAAGAATTCTTTCCCATATATAACTATAGGAACGGGAGACTATATTAAAAGTTAAATTCCGTTATTTGCCCCAAATTATTATTATTATTATTATTATTATTATTATTATTTTAAGATATGGAACTGCCAAGTTTCACATTTAAACACCTCTATATTTTTTCTGCACTTCATTTAAACTTGTTTTCTCGAATTATTCCAACTTAATTAACCAATCCCTCAAGATAAGTTGAAAATGACATCAAAAATCGAAAATTTCGAAATTAAATATCTTGCTCAATTTTGTCATTGAAAACACTTCTATAATTAGAAGCACAGAACTGCAACTAACAACTTCGAAAATTTAAGGTCGGGTAAGGACTTTTAAGCCGGGTAAGGGGGTATGTGTATATGTATATATAAATATGTAGATATTACACAGTCCAGTCACATTAATGTGACCACCACGTACTTTCCATGTCAGAGTTAAATAACCAATCACAGAAGGCAGGTGGCAGCACAGTGCAGTTGAGCGTATATAAAGGGTGTGTGAGGGCTTCGGAAAACATCACGCCGCCATGTTGTTAGCATCTCTCAGAGGTCCGAGTTGCTGCTCTCGTCGCTCCACTCTGATTCGTCAGCTCCTGAGCCGTACCCCCGCCATACCAAGTTAAACTCTCATCTCCTGCCACCACCGCCAACAGATGGCGCCACCTGCATCGAACTTTTATACCTTTCCTTCTTCCATTCCATAATGCTACAGCCTTCTAAGGCGCTAATAATTTACATTTCAACGCCATGCCCGAAAGGAACTCTCTACGGTTACTGGGAAGTACAGTTCAAAAACTGTAGAAACCCAGTATAACAACTTAAGTATCCAAGTATCCAAGTATCGGAAAACATTTCAATCGTTGGCGTAATGCAGAAACGAAGAGATTTATCCGACTTCCAAAAGGGCATGATCATTGGCTTTCGGGCCAAGGGTGGAAGCATTTCCGAAACGGCTGAGTTTGTGAACTGTTCACGTGCCGCCGTGGTAAAAGTGTACCGTGCATGGCAAAATGGGACTGTCCAAAATCAGCGACGTGGCAAATGTGGTGCACCACGGGCCATAGATGACAGAGGCGAACGACGGTTGCGGAGATGCGTTCGGGCAGATAGACGGGCTACCGTTGAGCAACTGACCACCAAAATGAACCAAGGGGCTACCAAAAGTGTCTCCCAAAGTACTATTCAGCGAACATTGCTGCGTCTGGGCCTCCGAAGCAGACGCCTGGTTCGTGCACCTATGCTGACTGCTGTTCATCGACGGCGAAGGCTAGAATTTGCACGCCAGTACAGCAGCTGGACGTCCACTGAGTGGCGACAGGTTGCGTTTTCGGATGAATCGCGTTTTATGCTCCATCGGACAGATGGACGTTGGCGTATAAGGCGTGAAACCTCTGAAAGGAACCACCCTGCAACCATTGCCGGAACGGTCCAAGCTGGAGGCGGGAGCATTATGGTCTGGGGAATGTTTTCCTGGCATTCTCTAGGTTCACTGATCATTGTGGAAGGCACAATGGATCAATACAAGTACGCATCTGTCCTTGCGGACCATGTTCACCCCTACATGCGCATTGTTTTTCCTCAGGATGATGGCATCTTCCAGCAGGACAATGCGAGGTGCCATACAGCTGCCAGTGTACGTGCGTGGTTCGAAGAGCACCAGGATGAGTTTACCGTCCTCCCCTGGCCAGCAAACTCACCTGACTTAAACCCAATCGAGCATCTGTGGGACCATCTCGATCGAGTTGTTCGCGCCATGGATCCTCAACCGCGTAATCTAGCGCAGCTGGCCACGGCATTAGAGTCGGCATGGCTCAACATCCCAGAGAACACCTTCAGGGACCTATGTGACTCTCTTCCTGCACGTCTCGCAGCAGTCCGCTCTGCGAAAGGTGGTTATTCTGGCTTTTGACAGATGGTCACATTAATGTGATTGGACTGTGTATGTTTATTGCTGATGGCAATAAAAAAGCGAGATGCTCAATTATATGTTATAGCAGTCCCATGTACAAAATTTCAATGTTCTACGACTAATAGGTTTTGAGTTATGTGATACATACATACACATGTATGTATAAAGAAATGCATTTTGAATCCATTTTACAAATTCATTTTACAATCCATAAATCCATTTTACAATCCCTTTCTATTGAAATATGATGCCGGATATTTTTCGCGATTACAGTACTTTCTTTTGCTTCGTACAAACTGAAGTTGGTTTCTTGAAATTCACTGATATTTTTTGCCTGAAATTCATTTGAAATTGATTTGAATTTACTGAAATTTAGTGGAAATCATATCGTGCATGACTTAACGTTTATTTCGATAACTTCATGTTACTGATCAAGAAGCATGTTGATGATATCTCCTGTTTATTTGCATGCCTGTTTTCTCACGAGCAGTCAAGTTATTCAATAAAATATCTATCCATTTTGCTAATAGTTCATTGCGTGGGCTGAGAAATATTATTTGCGTTTCTGACTTCAGATTTCTAGTCTCTTTCACAAATTCTGATAGATTGTCATACGCCTCGATGCTTACATATTAACTGGCACTTGATGGTACATCACCCATAATATCACCCATAACAGATTTTAAGGATGTCGTAATAATCTCAAAAGAGCATAGTTGTTGGTGACCTTCCTGAGGTTACCGCAGTATTTTAGAGAAAGCAGAGTTGTAAATGATATTGTTGGTGATCTGTTGGTGACTAATAAATATACCTGCACCTTTTAGTTCACGTCTACATGCTACCCACTGTTACTGTTTATTTTATGTTTCAGATTTTTTTAAGTGTGCTATTTGTTCCGAAACCACATTGATCGGAACTTTGGTTAACGGTGGTTGCTGCTTTACCTTTGGGCTCGGGTTCGAATCAACGAAACAGCGTGGATGCTTTTGTGTTTTGCGACATTAAAATACCGTCGAATCGAAAATCTCCTTGAGAGGTTGGTGATAGGGAAAAAGGGATGATAAACCATTGCGTCCGTCTCTTGGACTATTCTACATCAGAACTGAGACCGAGTTAGCACACAGCCAGGGATTGTGATAAATCAATTTTATTCTGCCCGGATTCCAACCACGGATCTTCCATTTGCTAGCTGCACCTGTTAGCAATTAACCACTTATATCGCAAGAACACACAGGAGGAAATGGGGTAGTCCCTTGCATTCGTCCCTCACGGAACGACCTACTGGGAAGAGACACGACATCCCGTCAACCAAGTTCAGGTAACGACGAGTTATAAGCCGCCACATTTTAGTTTGGACGCTATACAATTTTTTATCCTTTTTCCCAAAGCTAGGGAACCTGATAGATCTTTTACCTGCCCCCGAGAATCGAACCTCTGATCTTTATATTTCTAGCTCGGACTGGAACAAAATTTCTTCCTCGTAGCTTTCTGGTTTAATTCGGTCAACTATGTTCACGTTCATAAACATAAATGTATACTCTGATCTATTTATTAACTGTACTTATTGGAATTTTATTCTTTTTGCAAATGAGCCTCGAATCTGTTAGTTTAGAATAATATTCCTCTATCCGTCTATCCGGAAATATCTTATTTAGAGCGAGGAAAATAAAATGATTGTCGAATACTCTCCAGGCTTTTTTTAGCTCTTTGTACGAAGTAAAGGAAAATCTGTAATCACGAAAGTTTTCAGGTATATACTTCAACGAAAATATTCATTTTGACTGTTCCTGAATCTATTTGGATGATTTTTTTTTTCGTGACATATATATTTACGGATAGAATAAGGGACGCTGTTTTGTTTTCCAAAATGGATTGTAAAATGGATTTATAATGAATGGATTCCAAAGGGATTTCTTCCTACGTACATTACGTACGTATGTATGTAACTGGCATAACTCAAAAACATTAGTCGTAGAACCTTGAAATTTTGTATATGGCACTGCTATAACATCAGGTTGTACACCTCGCTCTTTGACTGCAATCGACAGCACCAAACTTATTTCCAAAAGCTACATATTCTTCCCTTTACCTGGTTTGAAAGTCCTTCGGCCTTGTTTTTGCAATCATTATTGGTCACAGTCATATGCTTTCAATTACAGAAGTATTTTAAATGACGAAAATATTCATGTTTTGGCAATGTCAAATAAAAAAAATCACCACATGACTTCCCTCTACGGATGTGTACACCATTCCCTGATGTGTACACCACATGACTTCCCTCTACGGAATATGAAATTATACACACTTTTTGCATTACATTTAAACTTATTGAATTAAATCTACTTCGTCGATAGCGCATAAACCACACAGAATAAATGCACTCTTTGAAATTCACTATATTTATTTACCATAGCGACATTCTGGCGCTAGGTTCATTTAACAGCATTACATTTAATTTATTTTATAACTCAGAATGCACAAAAATTATATCATTTGAAGCATTATCTAATCGTTGCCACATGTTCTATTCAAATACTATAATAAAACTACACTGCTCGACATTGAAAATACAACACCAAGAAGGAGTGATCAGAAATTTATGCAAATTTTAGAGTAGACGCACGTCACTGAGTTATGAGAATGATGTGAAATGCGCAGCTCTCCGAAGCACGTGAAGTAAGATATAAGGGAAGGAACGTGCAGAATGGGCAATATTCGTGTCGTTATTTCTGCCAGACGAATTATCGAAGAAAGTTGGTTTTTGTCCCGGAGGATACTTTTAATAGGAGAGAATGCCAGGCCGCCGTCAACGAAGGCACGATAGACGATTTTACGAGGGGTATGGTGATCGGACTGAGAAGGGCGGGTTGATTCTTACGTGAAGTCGCAGCTGATATCCACATGGATGGGAGCACGGTGCATCGGCTATGGCGAACATGGTTGGAACAAGGAAATGTGAGAAAAAGGAGGGGTGCAGGTGCAGCCAAAGTGACGTCAGCACGTGTGGATCGACGCATCCGCCGACAAGCTGTGGCGGTCCCGCAAGTCACTTGTACCGCGATTCTGCAGCATGTGCAACATACCCTGGATGTTCTCGTGTCGACCAGAACCATTTCCCGGCGATTGGTTAAACGTAGCCTGCACTCACGGCGTCCGTTAAGAAGACTGCCATTGACCCCACAGCACAGACGCCAACGTTTAGAATGGTGCCGGACTGGAGCGATGTGGATGATAGAATGGCGAAACGTCGTGTTCTCAGATGAGTCACGCTTCTGTTTATCCAGTGACAGTCGCCGCATACGTGTGTGGCGTCGACGTGGAGACAGATCTAATCCGGCACTAACTGTGGAACACCCCACCGCGCGACAACGTGGCATAATGGTTTGGGGCGCTATTGCCTACGATTCCAGGTCAGCTCTAGTTCGTATTCAGGGCACTATGACGGCCCAACGGTACTTGGATAGTGTACTGTGGCCGCTGAACCTAATGCAATTTTTCAGCCGGATAACGCCCGACCACACAGTGCTCGCATCTAACAACATGCTCTGCAAGGTATACAGATGCTTCCCTGGCCACCGTTCTCTCCTGACCTGTCAACAACCGAACATGTGGGATGTGATTGGCCGCCGTTTGCAGACTCTGCCCCTGCCTCGTTCAGAAGACGAACTGTGGCAAATGGTTGAAAGGGAAGGGAGAGCCATCCCTCAGGACACCATCCGCGCTCTTATTGACTCTATGCCTAGACGTGTTTCTTATTGCTGTTTGCTGTCTCTGTCTTTTTTCCAAATTTCATCACTTTCTGACCGCTCCTTCTTGGTGTTGCATTTTCAATGTCGAGCAGTGTAAAACGACGTGTAAAAAAAATTAAACAAACAATAAAAAGCAGTTTTTCACAGATGATTCAGTATTTCTCATTCAATTAATTCAGTTCTCACTTCGCGATACGGCAAAAATACATAAAAACTCAAAATACCTATATTAAAAATTACGAAGTAAATCTTAAACACTTATTTCCTCGAATAAATTCGAGAATGGATTAAGCATGATTTAATTTCACAGTAATAAAAGAAGGCGTCATCTTTGTTGTTGCGAAGGTTAATTTCTCTAGATTATCAACAAATCCACTATTCTGCTAAGTTTCAAATGTCAACAATATGGGCGCTATCATAACCAAAAATTAGGCATTTTTCCTATGAAAGCCATATTTGTTTACATTTGAAACTCAGTAGAATAGTGGATTTGTTGCTAATCGAAAGAAACTAAGCTTCGAACAACAAAGATAACGCCTACTTTTATTATTGTGAATTTAATCATGCTTAAGCCATTCTGGAATTTATTCGAGGAAATAAGTGTTTAAGATTTACTTCATAATTTTTAATATGGATATTTTGAGTTTTTATGCATTACTGCCTTGTCGCGAAGTAAGAACTGAGTTAATTGGATGAGAAATACTGAATCGTCTGTGAAAAACTGTTTCTTTCTTTGTTTGTTTCCTTAATTTCTTTTATACGTCGTTTTAGATTTATTATAGTATTTGAATGGAGCATGTGGCAACGATTAGATAATTCTTCAGATGATATACATAATTTTTGTGCATTTTGACTTATAAAATGAATGAGATGTAACGCTGTTAAGTGAACCTAGCGCCAGAGTGTCGCTATGGTAAACAAATATAGTGAATTTTAAAAAGTGTATTTATTCTATTGTGGTTTATGCTCTATCGACGAAGTAGATTTAATTCAATCCAATAAGTTTAAATGAAATGCAAGAAAAAATGCACATAATTTAATATCCGTAAAAGGAAGTCATGTGGTGTATACATCAAACTTTTTTGCTTGCTTTTCATGTGTCATTCCTAACAAATCTTATGATTCTCTAGGAAGATTTTAGGGTTTGACATTTGAGTTTCAACTGAGATAACATTCGTTTGGTTGTGTTTTAATGTACAGAAAAACATAATAATATTTCCATTATTATGTTTTCAAAACATAATATTTTTATTATTATGTTTTTAAAACATAAAAATATAATAATGAAAATATTATTATGTTTCTCGTCATCAGTATTATTCTCTTTATTTCTATGTTGATTGTAGATTGTGGAACATCAGATTAACTCCGATTTAATTTCTTCTTTCTTTTCAAGGTTTAACTTTTTAATTGCCCATTTAAAAATTTTTTTGGGTTTAGATTCTTCTAGATTGTTGAGAAAAAATATTGATTTTTTGTCTCTGTATAAGTAGGTTTTAGTATTTTCTGATTGAATTTTCCTGTTACTACACGCATAGGACTTCTGTCCATGAAGCTTCAAAGTCATTAATTTCTTCGCACGATCTACTTTAACTAGAGCGACTTCGATTACAACACCCAGTGATAGTTCTAATTTAATTCCTTCCCAAGGTGTTAATGTATTAGCGGTTACTAGATCCTTTCCGCGCTGTTATAATTACATATTTGCCATCTCTCAACCCCAAAATTTTATTTTTTATGTACCAGTTTCATTTCGATCCAATGATTATAGCTATGCCTTTAATTCTTCTTGTTTTAGTTTAACTTTAGTCGCCTACAAACTGTATATAACTTATTTCTTCTAAACTACTGACGCATTTAATTTTAGGTACTAGCAGCAAAAAAAAAAAAAAAAAAAAAAAAATTATTAAAAAAATGGAAATTATTCAAAACCACTTACTTTTTTTTAAAAAAAAAAAAAAAAAAAAAAAAAAAAAAAAAAAAAAATATTCAACAAATGGACATTATTCAAAACCACTTACTTTTTATTTTAACTTACGGCATGCTAAAATCAGTAACTATGTGCCAAAAATACAAGTAATAAACATTCAACCTAAAACTGAGCATTTGAAAACGGTTCTAAAATTAATTGAATTGCATTGATCTCCTTTGCAGAAATTACGATTGAAATCTTAGAAGGAAACTCCGTGTACTTTTTAATCAGGCTGTCAAAAAGGATTTATTGAAGATTATTTATACGGCATGCTAAAATCAGTAACTATGTGCCAAAAATACAAGTAATAAACATTCAACCTAAAACTGAGCATTTGAAAACGGTTCTAAAATTAATTGAATTGCATTGATCTCCTTTGCAGAAATTACGATTGAAATCTTAGAAGGAAACTCCGTGTACTTTTTAATCAGGCTGTCAAAAAGGATTTATTGAAGATTATTTATTGTAGATTTAAATACACAATACTTTAATTTCCTCTTTGATAGCAAAGTTGTAGAGTATTGTTTAATTTTCTAACTCGTTATTTGAAGTACCTTTTTTTTTCAATTCCCATTTCATTTCTCCTAAGAATACAAATTTCCAACACGCGCGATTTTCAAATTGAGTAGATGGAAGAAAGTATTTAAAGGAAGGTTTTGGAAGGGCGAAATCAGAGCGTGTTCTGTCTGCTTAAAGGCCCCGCTGATAACTTTGATTCTCTAGTGATTAGAATTATGCGGTGTTGAGCTGTTGTTGCCATTAGGCTTGTTTACTGCGACTTCGAGCCAACTTCCGTGATAGTTAATCTGTGAAGCCGTTAGGCTATATTAAAATATCAGTTCTAAGTTATTAATTTCCTTTTGAGTTATGGCAAAAGTGCTGGCTTTGATGTTGACTGTTAAACATTTATTTGAGTCTTTACACCCTTATCCTGACTTAGTAATACTTTAAAAGATTTAGTGATAATTCACTAACAGTCTTCAACGTCGCGTACATTTTATGGTAGCAAAGAAGAAAGGATGTTACAAACTATTTGTGTTCTTTAGTACAAAATTTAAAGTTGTCTTAATCAAACAACGGAGGTAAAGAATTTTGATCTGAAATTGGATCTTGAGGCTAAATAATTGATGACGGAGAAAACTTTGTATAGTTCACTTTATCTCTATTTGTTTATGGCCGTACTCGCCTCTTTATATGCAAACCTGTGGAGGATGAGCCAAGTGTTTTGCTTCAATATACAGCAACCTTTACGGTTGCTGTAAATGCACAGCCTTGATGTTGGCTAAAATTCGAATCTAGGGCTTTTAATGATCAAGCTACTGGCTTCGCCAATTTAATGGTAAGAATCGAATTTGAGTTGACTCAACATCTGACCTGGTGCACCCACCAAATAAAAATTTCAAAAAAAAAAAAAAAAAAAAAAAAAAAATCAAAAGGTTTTAAGATTTAAATTATGCATCCAAAGGGGCGTTTATTTAACACTTTGTGTGTTACCTTTATTTATTAAATACCATGTTCTTCGCACTTAAACCATAAAATTCAGTTCAACAGCAATATCGCAAAATAATTTTAAATTGAGCATATCTTTAGAAATTTCGGCACATGCTTTCACGCGCTGGAGATAAAAATATTTTTCTGTACAACGTTGGTATTGCTGGCTTTGAAATCTTTGAGTTTGTTAATGAAAAATTCGTTAAAGTTTTAGAGAAATTGTTACGAATTTCACATTTATTTGGCTATTTATTTAGAACTGTAATTAAAATTCCTTTTTATTTTCCTGTGCAACGCACGCAGACGATTTTTGAAGAGAAAGCTATGTCAAAAAAAATAAATAAATAAATAACCAACAAAGAAACATGAGCACTAAATTGAAAAGTGATACGCCGTTTCTTGTGAAACAACGCAAAACGCCCAAACGAAAGTAATAGTCCTTCGGGACTAAATCCCTTTGGACTAATAATTAAAATTTTGTTTATTTTTAAATATCAAAACTCTCTTCAAATATTAGTTTCTGTAAAACAGTGCGCTAGGAAACAGATTGAATTTCGCACTTGTTAAACTACTGTAGTCGTATAATATTTAAAAAAGAATCACGTACGGTTGATGACCACGCAGTCTTATCGATTTTTTGCAGGTGTTGTTTTTTTATTCCTGTTCTAAAAGTACGTAAAACACCTGGAATCACGTCCGAACTTTTTCGCGGTATAAAAAACCTAAGGTTCATTTATATATTTACTTATTTTTCTGATTCGGTTGATGATTGATGATTTAAAACTATAATGAGTGAGGGTGCATCAATATAACGCGGATAAGAGTTGAAAAGCATTTTCGATATCTATTTAATTAATAGGATTAATATAAAACATAAACTTACTTCATATTTTCTGTATATATGTACATAAATGTCTTTCCTTATTTATACGAAAATACTATGTACACAAAACTAACAATTATCTTGAAAAATGAAAAATATTGTTAAAAACTTCATTAATATGCCTATTTTTGTCCATTTCGAATAATCTCAGTTAAAACATTTAAAATCTTAGGTTTTTAATTTATTGGCAATTAATGCCAGAGGGGAGGGTTATGGTCATATTTCATAAAGACATTCCTTTATTTCATAAAGACAGCGGCAGCTGTCTGGGATATTCCTTCCTTAAAGATGGAACTCGAACTGTGACCTTAGTTACATCATGTATTAACCTAAACGCTTTAACTCCACAAAAAAAAAGTAAGCTACTGCGAAACAAACTTAAAAGTCTCATAGACTACCTGGCAATGAACTGCGAAAAATCTAAAAGGAATTAAAAAAAAAAAAAAAAAACAGGTCAAAAATACCCATCTTCCGAAGTAACTTTATAAATTCCGCACAAATTTTAATATTCTATAGACATTTTTGGTTAGGCTTAGCGTTATTTAGAATGCTACGCCTATTGAGTACAAATGCTGATAGTCATATAATAGGCGGTACAGCAACTCAGCAGGTGGTAAGTAACTAAATCTGACCGGGTTCATCATTACACATCTGCCTATGATTATTTAATTAAATTATTTAATGCAGTGTTGTTGTAATTGATAGTCCAAAGGGATTTAGTCCCGAAGGAGTATTACTTTCGTTTTGCGATTTTGCGTCGATTCACTCTGAATGCCCGTTTCACTTTTCAAATTGTTGCCACTAAATGTTATCGCTCTGCATTAAATTTTAAAAAATGAAAAATCTGCATAAATGTATGCATGTTTCTCGCATTGTGATAAAACCTAAAGCCATCGAATTTTGAATGACGTAATCCTACTGCGAATATGGGCATCTGGAAGCCCTAATTTTGAATTTGAAATTTGCTTTATTATCGATTTTATGTTTTGTAACATTTCAACGAATTTCTGATTAACAAACTAAATGATTTCAAAGCGAGCAATGGCAACACTGTACGGAAAAAAAAAAACATTTTTATCTCCAGCGCACGAGACTTACGGAAATTCTAAAGATATGTTCATTTTAAAATGATTTTGCGATATTGATTTTGAACTGAATTTTATGGTTTGAGTACGTAGTACATGATATTTAATAAAAAAGGTAGCACACGAAATGTTAAAAAAACGCGCTTTTGGACGTAATTTAAAATCTGAAATCTTTCAGATTTTTTTTATATGTTCGTTTAATGTATACATTATTTATTTATTTATTTATTTGTGTGTGTGTTGGTTTTAGTTATGTTATAAGGAATAACCGCAGTTCCTCTTGCGTGTTCTGCATGAGTTATCACATATACTATGATATTAGTGGTAGCACGTCCAGCTAACAAACAGAAAATCAATGACTGGAATTTCACAAGGCCATAATTGATTTTTCAAATTTCTCTCCTAAAAGTCTTTTCAGTGACATCCGAACTAAAATGTGATGGATGATAATTAACCGCCACTTGGACTTGGTCGTCTGGATCTAATGCCTTTTCCTCGTCGGTCTTTAAGTGGAAAAAAATGTGCGGAATTCTTACATTTCCCTGTGTATGAAAAGTATGAGGAATTATCGCATTCTCCGTTTCACCACTAAAGAAAGACTTTGTGATTAAGTGATACTCTTGTATTCTGTTACCAACGTCCAACTATAATCTGTTAGTTTTAAATAGAAATTTCCCTCCACTCATTTACTACCGCAACACGTGTCGTCATCACTTCACAGAGGAGAAAAGAATTCGATGATCTGCCGCATCAATCATTACCATGGTTACGAGGCAAACCAGAAGGGGGTGAAGTGCTCTTGAAATGCCTGTTCTAAAGTAACAGATTATAGCAACTGGAAGATCTTTCGTTTCGAGTCTCGGAGAGGTTGTCGTTGAATTCTCACGCCTCCCGCTCCGAAAAATGCTTAACGTATTTACTAATGTTATGTAATTTTAATTATTTTTAAGTATATGTACACTTCTAAAAAATGGAACAGTTCTGTATCTTTTGTTCTACTGGACTAATTGACGAAATTCAACTTGCGTTTTTCATGTCTCGAAAGCGCGACTTTGAATATGTATTAGATTTATATATAGGATTATTCTAAAATTGGTATTTTGACACAAAGTCGGACTTTTTCTGAAATGAAATGCCAATTTTGTTCCATATTTCGATTCTACGATTCAAATTATGCCAAACTGCCAAGTTTTGTAAAAATCGCACGAGTAGTTTTTAAAAAATTAGCTCTCAAACTTTTAGCTCCTCAATGTTAATTGGATTTGATATATATTTACTAATATCTCTCTTTTTATTAAACATACTTAGTGATGGGCAACTTCGGTACTTTCTTGTACTCGGTACGAGAGTAACGGGTACAGACAAGTACCCGGTACAAAATACCCGTTACTCAAGTAACCATTACTTTGAAAAGTACCGAAAACCGATTTCAAGTACCGAGTACCCAAGTAACGATTTGGAGTACCGAAGTAACGAAATACCGAAGTAACGGTTTGCTGTATAGGAGTACCCTAGTAACGGTCTGGTGTACCGAAGTACCCTAGTAACGATTTGGAGTACCGAAGTACCCTAGTAACGATTTGGAGTACCGAAATACGCAGCTAACGATTTTGCGTACTGAAGGAACTCTGCCACGTCATCACGTGTTTGATTTTATCTGTACGGAGTAAGATTTTGAATATCAGAAAACATGTCAACTACGGAAGTGTCTGAGGAGCAGGAGAGCGCGGCGGGTTGTTTCTGGTGTTGGGTTTGTGTAGATTGTCTTTGATGGCCAGTGGGGGTTGGGAGGATTGGCGCGGGAAGTGGATGGATGGAAACATTTTCGCTTTCGGTTGTGTCTTGTGTGCAGGTGCAGCAAAATCGATGGGTGCTCTATCAATTTTGTGAAAGGGATCGTCCATAAATGATGTCACGCTTGGAGGAGGGGGGTTAGTGAAATTGTGACAGTTTGTGACAAGGCGGGGGAGGGGGTAACAAGAAGTGTGACATCATATTTTGATTAAAATAAAAATGTTTAAAATCAGCAGATTGAATTTTGAAGTTATTTTAAAATTACCAAAATTTGAAGGTATTTCCTTAATTGGGGCGAAAGCAACTTTCATGGGATTTTTTTTACTTACATTCCATTCTTTCCAAAAAAAAAAGGCATTCAGTAAATTTTCCAAGCATTCAAGATTTCATTATTAGTTTTTAAAAAAAAGCGTTTGCCATTCCATGCCCTATTTCAAGGTCATTCATGGACACAAGGAGCGCATATCACCATTTCGCAAATACAACCAGATACTACTGTCCTCGTACCAAAACCGAAGTGAGCTGAACCCTCATCGATCCTGCAGTAACGAATACCGAAATACCGAGAAGAGACGCATATTTTCGTTACAAAGTAGCGAATATCGAAAAGCACCCGTTTCGGTACATAAGTAACGAATACCGAAAAGTACCCGTTTCGGTACAGAAGTAACGAATACCGAAAAGTACCGATTTCGGTACTGAAGTAACGGGTACTTGGATGTACCGATTTTCAGTACTCGTTACAACTAAGTACCCGTTACAAAATACCGGGTTCGGTAGTACCGACTCATCACTAAACATACTTGATTCTTTCTTCCAGAATTTAAAATTTGGGCTTAATCCAAATATAATTCGCACATTTTCTATGATTTATTTTTAACATTTGTACTTTTAAATAATTTTTATAAATTTTTCGAAAACATTTTGTGTTATAACCTATAAAATTTTTAACATCATCTTAAAGTAGATGTATTTCTAGGCACATTTGCAAAAAATTAGAGTTTTTTATTCAAAATTTCCTAATATATACGTGAATTTACACATTGGCGTGTTTTGAAATTTGGCATATTCGGTACAAGCGATAATAACGCCAAATATGGTTTACGCACTTTGGAAAGTAATGAACTTTTTTTCACTCCTGTACAATGAAAAAAAAGGAAAGGAAAATAGGTTGCTATAAATTAAGAAGTTCGCCAAATGAATTATTCTTCGCGCAAACTGAAAGAAATTCGCCAATATAAATTTTTAAATTTCTCCGTAAGTTTTGCACCAAATGTTACAAAATTTAATATTTAGACATAATTTGAGTCATAGAATAGAAATATGGAAAAAATGGCATGTCATTTCAGAAAAAGTCCGATTTTGTGTGAAAATGCTTATATTAATATAATGCTATATATAAATCTAATATATATCCTAACTCACACTTTCGCGACATGAAAAACCCAATTTGAATTTCGTCAATCGGCCCAGGAGAATGGAAGATGTAAAAACGGTGTTTTTTTTTTTTCCCGCAATGTACATTTTGTAATTAGGATATAGCATAGACTTTATTGTCTGCGTTTAAAGTTCCTGTTCTTCTTCTATTGGTATGGTACCATGTTCTTTTTTAGAATCTTCTTTCAATCCGCTTTCCATTTGACTAGAATTTTCTGATGACTAATTTTAATAACGTTAAAGTCTGCATCGATACAGTCCAATCATTCGAAGACTGAGACTTCCTCTGACCGTTTTCTCATTAATTTGTAGACCTTAACGTTAAAGAAGAATTCATTGGGCAAAGGTCACCAGATAAAAAATACGATTAACTTTAATGGTATTTGATGATATTTTATAAAATTTATGCAATTCTTAGTTATATCTCTGTCGCTATAAGCCCCCTATTATTTACAGGACCTATAGTTTTTCTGAAGACTTTGATTCTGTAGAATCGTCGTTGGAAATATAGGTGATGGAAGCTGCCCATTATTACCATCACTTCCTTAACTAAAAATAGACTTGATTCTAAAGAAACTTTCTTCTAGATAATTTTTTACAATCGGCTATCGAGAGTCGATAAAGTTTGAATTACAGCATGATGTTTTGCCTTTTTTACTGCTAATAATAAATATGTTTCTACATTATAATTGTGTTTTTCGTATTCGTAGTTTTGGCTATCCCATAACGAGGTAAGAAACTTTGATTCTACTTTAATATTCGCTCATCGCCAGTTAAGTGCGTTTAGATGACAAAGAGAGGCACTGCGCGTTCCTTCAACAACTTTTAAAAGAGCTATATTTCCTTATACCTAAAATCTGCATTGCATGCATGTGGTATTTGCTGTCATTATTCTACTGCTTGCATTTACTTAGCTAGCATTGACTGCGTTAGCGTCATATTTACGTTTTCATGGTTCTTTCATACTATAGTCTGTAACTAAAATAGGCTCTTAAAGGACATAGGACATATCCTCCCCAAACCATGCTACATAACCATGGCAATGACTGTTGTAGAAGAAAAAGTCGAATCCTTTAATTTGCTAAAGTCTTATTATTCCCTCTGTGCGACCATAACAACACATGTTACGAACGTAAATGAGAAGAAGAACCGCTGACCATGAGCAGTCTATTTGAAAATAACAGATTATAACAGCGTTCCATCAATAAGGCTCCAAAACATTGTGTCAGGTGGTTTATCCATCATCATTAAGCACTGTTTTATTTCTGCTGCAAAGTAACACTAATTTGCTTACTCTTTATATGCGCGCAAAAGAACTATAAAATTGAAAAATACTTTTTTTTCACCATACCTTACGCATTTTTAAACGTCCAGTTTTCCTGTCTTAAACAGCGTTTGCCATTTATTAAATCTGACACTTTTCAACCTTCATATTTAAACGCATATATGTTGTACTGCATATATTCGGGTGTTTGGAATAGATGTATCTTTTTTTTCCTAAAATTATCGTAATACTTACGTATTCTTAAATTTTTTATTCATATATTCAATTGTTTTTTTATATGTGTTCCGACTGCCCACATTACCGAAATGATACAATTGATTTCTACATCGTAAATCTTTAAAAGGGCTTCGTGTGAGTTTTCTATTGATCGGAAATAACATTTGCTGATTTCTTGCGGTTGGCAAAATTTTATGATGGGCTTCTTCTAATGTTAAAGTACTATGTTTTAGATATTTATTCATTACAATACTGGGTAAATCAAAACGAATCATAATGTTATATAATTATCAATCTTGAACATATCCCCTTTGCGTCGTCAAAAAAAAAATATTCGCAGAGTTCTGAACTCCACAAATGTGCGCATCAAGCAAAGAATGCTGCGGTTTTTCGACTCCATATTGAATGGTATTGGACTACGTATTACTTGACAAAAAGATCTCATGAAGAGCGTTTGTGTTGTTTAATATAATACTTTTGTAATTAAAGTTCAGTTTGATGTATCGCATACAAATATGTGCAATAATTATATTGTTTACTATATAAGGTATTTTCTTCCTCCTTTTCGCGTGCCTTCGTGGCGTAACTGGAAACCTGCCCGACGCGTAATCGGGAGGTCCAAAGTTCGAATCCTGGAGAGAGAGCACTGTACGTTTTTCATGTTCCTGCATCGATATAACTTAATGACTCTGTAACTATAACCTTTTATTAGTAGGATGATTCTTTTTGACTTACACTGCATTATTAGATCTGTTTCTTATATTAAATAATACTTGTGTTCTTTCATGCATTCAAAAATAACTTTCTCTCCCCTGAAGGGCACTTCTCCTTTGAACAACGCTACCTACTGGGAAGCGGAGGAGGATCCAGACTGGGATAACTGCGTAATGGTAGTGGCCACTCAAAAGGGTCGTCGCTGTCCTCCCCTCTCATCTGCCTGCAGTGATGACTCCCTCGCCCGTTCTTTGCATAAGGAGGTGGATTACCCGACGGTCAACGTCAGTCGCCGATCCCCAACCGAAAACGAAAGCGCAAGAATGCCCCTCGCCCCAGACAGCAGGTACCCGACCCCCTCATCCGGGACTGCGCAAAGGAAGAGGCAAAATACCCTGTTGGACACAGGATGGCATGCATGCTTCAAGAATAATAACTACGTCTTTGTGAGGAATGGCGGAGAAGCACATCGCAACGGAGATAAGGAGGTAAATTAAATACCTTTTTCCAAAGACATGGTGTTCAAATTTGTAGCCATGAAACTTGTACTTGAATTTTAATTTTCTAATAGTTATTTTTAATTTTGAAACCTTTTCCTTTAAATTCTTGCTTGCCACCTACAACTGCCTTCCAGAATGAGATTTCAGTATCGCGTTTTATGTAAATGAAGCAAAACTGGTATTTAATGGGAAGTTCAATCACTTTCGTAGAAGAGCTCAGAAGTTCTCAGTAGAGAGTTTGCTGTCTTCGGGCCACGTCGTTGCTTTAAATCTATATTACTACGTACGGCCATAGTCTTCTGTGCCTGTTAGTATTCGCCGGTGAGGTTTAATTATTGGCCAACTCGGTTTGTTATCTTTGCACAGCTTCGACTAAAGTCTAGCTAGTTAGAAGTAGTTTAGTTTCTTATTTTCTATCTTAAGGCCAAATGGAGGCTTTCCTGTAAGCCCGAGAAAGGGACGTCTGTGAGTGTTTCTTTGAGTGAATAAAAGGGTATTTTAACGCTTCTTTGGACTTATAGTTGTAAGAAGACCAGCGAATAGTCGCTAGTTACTTCTTCAAAGTTCTAGCGTTCCCAAAACACGTAAACTAACTAGAATTTTACAAATTTCTCAGTTAGAGGACGGTCGAGCATGAATTTTAAACTTTCTGATAGAAAAAATGCATTACCACGGTGATAAGGAAGTAAATTGAATACCAACAGTATTTTTTCAAAGATGCTATGTTAAAAATTCGCAATTAGGCAGCTGTCCTTGCACATATTTTTATATTTTCTATCCAAAGGAAGGCATCACAATTATTATAAACTAGTAAATTATGACATTTGTTTCAAACAACCAGTGTTAAATGTCTGCAGTTAAGGCACTGTGTTTCTTCGCATTTTTATGTTCCTTGTTCAAAGAAATATCTAGATATCAAATAACTCAACAGAACTAAGTTGACTACTTTTAATATTCAATGGATTTAATCATTAAAAAAATCTGAAATATTTTCGCCTTTTTAGCTCTATTATTGGACATAATTTTTTTTGCACTTACGCTGTATATAATTCAACAAAATTACAAAAATTGTAAAAGCATTATATGTTTAGTATTCCCGATGCAGTGTTACGTGTTGATATACATTTTTGTATTTTTTTTCAGTCTTTTTTTAGTTTATCATACTAGTGTTCAGTTTCTTTAGTAAGATGGCTTTCAAAACGTTTTTTGCTTTTTTCTTATTATTAATGTTTTGCACGTTAACTTTATTTATTGAATAACCCGTTATCTGCATTTAGAACATAAAATTCTACTCAAAGGAAAATCGCAAAGCATTTGAAAACAGCATATATTTAGAATTTCTGATAGACGGTCTCGAGAGCTAGAGATAAAAGCGCTTTACCCCGTACAGTGTTGCCGCTGATCGCTGTCGAGTCGTTGAGTTTGTTACTCAAAAATTCGCTAAAGTTTTACAAAATATGAAACAAATAATAAAAAAAATAAATAGAAATATGGAAGAGTTCAGACTTTAACGATCGTTCAAAAGGATTTGCTACGGTTTTCACGTTTTCTCGCTGAGCTAGCAACCTACCAGCCTGCTGTTGCATTCACATCTGCTAGCTCCATTTTCTTCGCATTTACGCCATATACTAGTATTCCAAAGCAAAATTACAAAAGTTTTAAAAGCAGCATATGTTTAAAATTCCCGATGCGGTGTTAAGTGTTGGCATACGTTTTTCTATTTTTTTTCAATCTTTTCTCAGTTTATCATATCAATGTTCAGTTTTCTTAGCAAGATGGCTTACATAACTTTGTGTCTTTCTATTATTAGCGTTTTGTATCTTAACTTTAATTATTATATCGCACTTTATAAGGTATTTCTCTCGTCTTCTTCGTATGCCTTCGTGCTGTAGTGGTCTGCATGCTCGACGCGTAACCGAGAGGTCCGTGGTTCGATTCCCGGCGAAGGCGTTGCTTATTTTTCACCTCTCCTGCTTCGAAATATCCTAATGTCTCTACAACTGGCGCCCGAACCAAAAGGTGGTGGATGATGATTCTCCACCACCGCAATTTGGCGATTGGGTCCCCAAAACCCCAGTCGCCCTTTAAAAGGGGGAGTATATAAGGTATTTCTCCCCTGTTCTTCGCATGCCTTCGTGGTGTAGTGGCCTGCATGCTCGACGCGTAACCGAGAGGTCCGTGGTTCGATCCCCGGTGAAGGCGTTGCTCATTTTTCATGTCTGATGCTTCCAAAAATACCTACTGTCTCTACAACGTTCTTCGCACTTACGTCAAATAAACTTTAATTCAGCAGCAAAATCACAAAGTATTTGAAAACAGTATATCTTTACGATTTCCGACAGGTAGTCGGGCTCGCTGGAAACACAAATAATTCAATATGTACTGTGTTGCTACTGATCGCTTCCAAATCGTTGAGTTTGTTGATCAAAAACTCATGAAAGTTTTACAAAATACGAAATATAGAATTCTAAATTAAAAATTTCAAGCTTCCAGGTACACATGTTCGGGGGGAGGACAATGTTATTCAAAATTTAATGGTTCTAGGTACCGTCGTTTTTTCATAATGCGAGGAACATACATATGTACATGCAGATTCTTCATTATTTAATTTCTTTAAAAGTAATGCAGGGTGATAGTGTCTGGTGGGATCAGTTTGAAAAGTGATTCGCCGTTCGACCTGAGAATGGTGGTGTTCAGGATGTAAAAATAACTTAAATGAAACGCCAGATGTGCTCGTCTAGCACCAAATCTCTTTTTTGAATTTTAATAATTTTATATAATCTCTAAATTCGAAAGGGCCGTATATGACTCCGGTCGATAATATCTGACCCTAGATTTAGACCAAAATGCCACCAAGCTCCCCGAGTGGAACTTCACTCCAATAAGAAGTTATTTTTTTTCAGCCGTTAAAAGGGTCGCGTTCCTCCCTCTAGGGAGTGAAGTATATCGCACGATCTTCGAATGAAATGACACACCTGAGGTAGTTTCATTTACTCCTTTAAGGAGTGATAATCTATCCTACATAATGTGAAATTAGTGCATTACATAGAATTAAATTCTTAGGCATTTTCGGATTATGTTATTTTACTAGTTAAAACATGGTTTTAAGATTTAAAGCTTGTATTCCTGTTTCAAGAATAGTCTTAGAAATGAAATTTTAACCTACAGTTATATGATTTTATATATTTCGATATATGAATGGAATCCAATTTTGTAATTTATACAGCTATGAAAGCATATATGATCAGTCACAAATTACAATTTTGAAATGAAAGAAAAGATATTATTCATTGCTCTTTGAATATTTAGTTTTTCTTTCTGACTTCAAGCATTTTTTTTTCATAGTTCTGCCGAAAATTCTTATTATTTTATTTATTGCCCAATATTATTGGCGAAAAGAACTAAGTGATTGAGAGATATGGTAATTTCTGATAGGTGTTTGAAAGCAAACGATTAAATTAAATTAAAAGGGGAAAAAGAAATAAATTTTGTTTTTATTGTAGAATTTCTGCTACAAAAGCGTTTGAAACATTACAAAACATTATGAAAATATCGCTTAATCAAAAATAATAGCTTTTGAATAATATAAGATGTTTAAGGAAGGAGTCAGGGAATCCACGAAAGATAAGCCACACTGTGGTATACCATCCTCTTAAATTAATTAGCAACACATCTATCAAATCTAAATTCTTATATTTAGCGATTTTGCCGAATAATTGCAGATATTTTCTGAACAAATTGCTACATCTTTTGAATCCTGTCAAGCAGTCTGAAAAATCATTTGGACTTGCAGCAAATCATTTCTGGTGTTGTATGAGGACGCTAATTTTTTCCAAAAGTGATAACGTGTTTAAGCGGCCTAGGAAACGCTTTCTTAAGGCATTTTCTCAAGACTTCTTTCTTAAAAGGCATTATTGCCGGAGATGAAACATGGATCTGTGCTTTTGATACAGAAACAGCTCAATATTTAACGAAAGGAACTCGAAAGGTGAAGTACGACGATAAAGAATTTGTCAAAGTCTGTTAAAAATCAAGGTCATGTTGATGGGATTTTCTACTGTTACGGTATTGCGCTACGTAAATTTCTATCAAATTCCAAAATTTTCATTAAGAATATCGCTTCAGCGTTTGCTTGAAGTAATTTTGAAATAATTTGTATATACACTCATGTCCATAAATTAAGGATAATTCGGAGTCACGCGGAAATCTAACTCTAAAATAAATATATCACCTGTAAAATCACTACACACATCTTGAAGAATCATATGCAAATTTCAGGAAGTAACCAGATGACACCGATGGTACGTCACAATGACGACAGTGTAAGAGAGTGATATATAAGGAATACAGACAAAGAAGTAAAATTGTTCGCAGGCGCTTTATAAGCATTTCAGTGCAATAACCGAATAGTTATGACACAAAGAACGCATTTGGATGATTTTTTACGTGGTAAAATTATCGGCCGTCTGGAATGTGGGCGTACTCAACTGGAAATGTCAGACGAACGTGAAATTGCCCAGAGTGTCATCTCCAGGCTTTGGGAACGATTCCAAGATGATGGTAATGTGAGTACACGTTACAGCACAGGTCGCCCCAGAGTTACAACGCCGAATGAGGACCGGTATTAGGCAGTTACTGCCAAAAGAAACAGGCGGAGCACAGCCTCAGACCTGTCTCGTCAGCTCTCTTCAGATTCTGGTACGACAATTTCAAGGCAGACCGTGTACAGACGCTTAAGGCAGATTGGTCTATATGCTCGTACACCTGTCAGATACATTCCACTTACTGCAACTCACTGTCGTCTGCGGTTAGCCTGGAGTAGAGAGCATGCATTGTGGAGACCGCAACAGTGGGCATGTGTGATGTTTTCCGACGAGTGTAGGTTTAGCTTGCTGTCTGATTCTCACCGGACCTTCATATGGAAAGCTCCAGGTACCCGTTATCACCAAGAAAACATCATTGAACGACACCATTACGGTGGTGCAGGAGTGCTCGTTTGGGGTGGAATTATTCTGGGTTCCAGAACTGACCTGCATGTTCAAATTGGAACCACGACAAGCCAAATCTATCGGGACGTCCTTCTGGAACAACATGTACGTTTGTTTCGGGACGCCATGGGCGCACAATTTGTGTTTGTGGATGACAACGCCCGTCCTCACCATGAAAAATCGTAAGCGAATCGGAGGATATCACCCGTATGAACTGGCCAGCATTCTCACCGGACTTGAATCCAGTAGAGCACGTGTGAGACATGCTTGGCCGACGAGTTGCAGCCCGTGAACCTCCTCCTCCTACATGTCTACCGGAATTTCGGAGAGCATTGCTTTTTGAGTGGTGCAATATCCCCCAAGATCAGATTGATAATTTGATACTCAGCATGCCTAGGCGTTGTACGGACTGTACGGACTCGTCTGGGAGACATACAATGTATTAACAATCATACCAACCATGTAATATTGTTTTTTTTGTAAATAGTTTAAATTTGCTCCAGGGAGAAAAAATCGCTAATTTTTTTAATAGTATCAAACATATAAATTTTTTTTTGCTCTTTACCTTTTGTTTAATAAATAAGCTTTGCAAATAAGTCAAATTTGTTTTGTTTCTAACTCTTCCTTTGCCTGATTTTGCATTATCCTTAATTTATGGACATGAGTGTATATATATACTAAGATTTCGGAGAGATAACTCTTGGCTTTTGCGCCACGATCTGCTCACAGTACTGTTCATGAATGTTGGCTAATAAAGTGCGGCTCTGCTAGGTCCGCATTCAATTAATTTTTATTTCTTATTTTCCCCGTTTTGAATCTTTTGATGCAACAAAACAAAATATCTGATGCTTATCTTGAACAGATTTCATCAAATTAAATTTAAAACAAGTTTCCGTTTCAATGTTTCGAAGATTGAGGAAAAATTTGGTGTTAGTGCGTAGCAGTCAAAAGAATTCCTTGAAAAGTATGTGATAAATATTAACCTATCAACTGAAATCTTGCGCTTTTTGGAATTATTCCCAATAATTTTTTATCATATTAATATGTAAAAAGCTAGTTTAAAAACTGAAATAAACTGGTTTCAAAATTCTTCTATTCAAATTTATTTTCCATCATTACTTGGTCAAGCTGTTTTTTACTGTAGTTCAAAAATATAGATTTCAAATTCGGAACTCTAAAAGTTAATAAACTTTAATAGCTGGATGTATAATCTGGTTTTGATGAAAATATTCTGATTTCATAACGTTTAAAACAGAAGTTCATTATTCGAACGTAACGCTTGGGATAACTAAATTTCCTGAAAAGTATTTGAATTAAAAATGAAAACGTAATTGATTAAAAACGTAACACTATTATAATCAGTCTTTTCGTACCTCAGTTGCTGAAACTCCCTGTAGATTTTTATTACTGATTTTTCTAATACAGATGTGATAGCTTTAAACGAGGTTCTATTTCTTAGAGATAGGTTTTTTTACCGGTTTCATAAAAGAGTTTTAAATGCCTGAAAGGAGTGTGATTGTTTTTAATACGCTAAACCTTCGCACCCTCTGTTTGGCGAAAACTTCGCGTCTTAACAAAAGAGTTATAGTTATTTCACTAAGAATAAAAACTTTCACTTATTTTTCAAATTAAAGACAACCTTGTAGCATTCATTATTTTAATTAACCAAATTATTTTTAGTTTGAACTTTCCTATCGAATTCTCAAAGTTTCAGTTGCTGCCCGAATTTAGCGCGAGTGAGATATTTATGCAAATCGCATATATCTGTTAGCAGTTTAAAAGGCAAGAGTTAACGAGGGGAAAGACAGAGCCTTGGATTTATCGCCGTAAGGCTGTGCGCGCAAAGATTTCCTCTGTCTACTGAAAGTTCGCCTTCATAGGCAATTTGCAATTACCAGTGTTTGCTAGTGAAATTCGCATAATTGCATTTCACTAAGAGTTAAGCTTCCGTCGCCGTCCTATTTAGAATTAAGTTAGGTATTGAATTTGTTAACACACTTTAGTTTAATATTATTTTAGTTCAGCCCAAGTAGTGGCTTACTCTCAATTGGAAGAGTTGTAAATATTTGAATTAAAGGGTCACCTTTTAAACCCTCCTTCTGACTTTGTAGTTCTTCAACACTAAAGGACATAGCCTAGATCTGCTCACTGTCCTCCACATAAGGTTTCACAGTTTATGCTCACGAAAAGAGTCAAGAGATTGAAGGAGAAACCTTACACTGGCGCCCGAACAACTAAAAGGATGGAAGGAAGTTGGAATATGCCTACTACATCCCAGAATACAGCTGCAATGCCTGATGGATTTGGATTCATAGTGGAAACCATCAGAGCAGCCATGAAGCCGGCAGTAGTTTTTGATGCCAGAGGACCTGTGAACACATTCCTGGAAAAGTTAGAAGCGCATTTTTTGCTGTATCCAGTTCCGGAACATCAGAAGGTCATATTAGCGACAGGAGCATTGAGGGGCCAAGCAGCGACCTGGTATAAGTGCATCGGAAAATGTCTGCTGGGAGAACCAGGAACGCCGACTTACACGTACGAGAATTTTAAACTAGCAATTTTGAGAGCGTTTCCTGTGGTTAAAGACCGTGCGAAACTCGAAGCTGAGTTGTTTAGCAAGTATCAACAGCGGGTGGATGAACTATCGGAATTTATTTTGAGAAAAATACAAGTCTTTAAATTATTGTATGGCACGAGGCCGGACCCGGAGATTATCCAGATAATCCTGCCCAGATTGTTACCATCGATACAAGATTTCATGGAGCTAAGAAATCCCGTGACGCTGGACAAGCTGTTTGAACTCGCCGTACAATTCGAGAGCCGGCGAGCGGCCGAAAATCAACGGAGACAATCGTATGAACAGCGGCTGCAGGGGAACCAGAATGCCGAAGGAAGAAACAGACGATGGCCGAGAACTACTGGTACCAGTCAAAATGCGAGCGGTCAACCGCGCCAAGTACAGCGCCAACAAAATAATTCCAACTACGGAAGAAAATCATTCTCCCCAGGCAGAAGCCAGCAACAGAAGAAAACACCCGCAAAGCATTTAAACTACTAAGGAATATTGCGGGGAAGGGGGTGCAATGTTCCGAGGAGAAGAAAAATCCCTCTGAAGTACAGCTAAATACGGTCATGGTGAGAAACATTGAATTACCGAGACTGCAGTTACTAATTAACAACGTACCCGCTACAGCTCTGTTGGATACCGGCGCTCAAGGAAGCTGTTTGGCAGAAGAATTTTTTAAGAAGCACTTTCGTAGATATCGTCTGCATAGCGTGGAAGGAATGAAGGTGGTAGCAGCCCAAGGAAAAACGTGTCAATGCATGGGAAAAATCGAGCTGTACATCAAAATCGGCGAAGAACAAAAAAAAATTATGTTTCTTGTAGTGAAGAACCTCCAAGCATCGGTTATTTTAGGAACAGATTTCTTTGCAGCTGTGGATGCGAAAATCGATTTTGAAAACTCCACCTTGCAAGTAACCATGGACCCAGTTAAAAAGAAATCAACACCTCCCCCTGAAGTGGATTTAAGCCATCTAACGCCCGAAGAACAGGACAAGTTTCGGGAATTGGTAAGTAATTTCGCTGATTTATTTGATGATATTCCAGGATTCACCCAGATCGTAGCACACGAAATTAAATTAACTACGGATGAACCTATACGTCAGCGTCCTTACAAGTACGACAAAGTTAAGGAGGAAATAATAAAATACCATATTGATGAAATGTTAAGAAACAAAATAATAACTCCTATTTCTAGTGCATATGCGAGTCCGGTGGTTTTATGTAAGAAAAATAATGATTTGCCGTTAACTGATCCATTAAGGTACAGGTTCGCTATTGACTACAGAAAGCTTAATAGTATAACAAAATTTCCAACTTACCCACTTCCGGTAATTGATGAAATTCTAAGAAGTATTAAATCAACAAAATACATAACCACGCTAGATTTGACATCCGGATATTTTCAGATAAGCATAAAGCCGGAAGATGTTCACAAAACAGCATTCATAACAAAATAC
Organism: Stegodyphus mimosarum; assembly: GCA_000611955.2. Classification (NCBI taxonomy): domain Eukaryota; kingdom Metazoa; phylum Arthropoda; class Arachnida; order Araneae; family Eresidae; genus Stegodyphus; species Stegodyphus mimosarum. The sequence goes on from KK119891.1 coordinate 98,055, forward strand.
GGTACATATGGCTTTTTGCGTATGCCTTTTGGATTGTCGGGAGCCCCGGCCACGTTTCAGAGGTGCATGGACAAAATTTTAAGGCCGGTAATAGGAAAAAGTACATTTATTTATCTTGACGATATAATTGTTACTTCAGAGTCGCTGGAAGAACATATTAAAGACCTTCGAGAAGTCTTTACTCTTTTGAAAGATGCAGGACTTAAAGTGAACATTAAGAAATGTAAATTCGCGGCAAAAGAACTCAAATATTTAGGGTACAAAATTTCTCAAAGGGGGATCGAAACAGATAAATCTAAAGTTATAGCAGTGAAAAATTACCCAATTCCGAATACAGCCAAAAAGTTAGCGACTTTCTTGGGTATGTGCTCATATTATAGAATTTTTATTAAAAATTTCGCAGAAATTGCTGAACCATTGTTAAAGTTGAGAAGGAAAAGAGTTCGTTTTGCGTGGTCTTCAGAAGCAAACGCCGCGTTTGAGAAGTTAAAAGAATCTTTAATTAATGCACCGGTTCTAAAGTTCCCAGAGAAAGACAAGGGTCTAGAAATTTATGCAGACGCATCAGATTACGCAATCGGAGCCGTGTTAACACAAAATAGAAAAGCGATTGCCTTTTTTAGTCGTACATTGAATGATACGCAAAGAAATTATTCGGCAACGGAGCGTGAAACTTTAGCAGTGCTCGCAGCTGTTCAAAAATTTTGTGTATATTTTGGGAGTTCTCCCGTAACAGTATATTCAGATCATGCGGCAGTTACCAGATTATTTTCAGGAAAGAATCTTTCGCCACGCTTAATTCGGTGGACCCTAAAGTTGCAAGAATTTAATCTCATTATCAAACACACACCGGGAAAAGACAATGTAGTGGCCGACGCATTATCTAGAATAAAGTTAGACGAGAACGGCGAGAAAGTAAAAATAGCGATGCTTCAGGCAAAGGTCATTGACTCTCGAGAGACTGTAATAGAAGAAATTGCTAGGGATCCCGAATTCGGAAATATTTATAATTATTTAAAAGACCCAGATAACTTCCAGCATATAGACATTAATGCAATACGAAGCAGAGCACAGAACTATGAAATCATTGATGGTCTCTTATTTTATACTAAAGTTACGAATCAAAATAGTGAATACAGACCAGTCATCCCGGCCAAATTAATTTTAAGTATCTTGCAAGAGCTCCACGATTCGCCTGTCTCGGGCCATTTTGGAATTAGAAAAACAATACAACGCGTACGCGAGGCGGTATATTTTCCGCAATTACAAAAGATAGTTAAAAATTACTGCCAGACTTGTCACACGTGTCAGATAAATAATGACGTAAATTTCCGCCCGGCCGGGTTATTAACTAGTATTGAGTCTAGGTTCCCCAATGAAATAATTGGTATTGACCTCTTAGGCCCCTACCCCAGGAGTCATGTAAATAAGGCACGATTTTTATTAGTCATTGTGGATCATTTCAGTAAATGGGTTGAGTTGATACCACTTAAGCGGGCTTCAGCAAAAGTCGTTGCAGATTCGTTTTTGAACAAATATATTTTAAGATATGGATGTCCAGCGAGGGTGATTAGCGATAATGGTCCCCAGTTTGTAAGCAGTACATTTAAAATGATGTGTGACAAGTTGGGCATTAAGCATATGAAAATGGTACCCTACCGCCCACAATCAAATATAGCGGAACGGGTAAATAAGAATATTGTAAAATTGATTAGAAATTATGTGCAAAAGCACCATTCTAACTGGGATGACTGCGTCGAAGAATTTGCATTCGCCCTCAGAACGGCTAAGCACGAGACAACGAAGAAATCCCCCGCCGAATTGTTTTTGGGCAGGAAGATAATGACCCCCTTAGATAAATTATTTTATGTGAAAGATAGAGCGCCGGAATTTCAAATGGGTGAAATAGAAAAGATGTTGAAAGAAGCAGAAAAGTGCTCCCGGGAAGCGCAAAAGAAACAGAAATATTATTACGATTCAAAAAGAAGAACCGTAGAATATAAAGTGGGGGAGGAGGTGTTAAAACAGGCCCACGCACTTTCATGCGCAGCAAAAGATAAGGTCGCAAAATTTTGCCCAAGATGGCATGGCCCTTTTGAAATTACAAGAATAGTTGAATGCCGTGCATATTTAAAGAATGAGAAGGGCGAAGAGACTGTGGCAAATTTCGACCAAATCAAACATTATTATCGAAGAGCTAATAATAATATCTTAAAGGAATTTTTACAGGGTCCAGCCTCACAGAATTTTTCTAAGATTCAAGAGCCCCAACCAGGTCCCTCAAGAAGAGAAACCAGTTTGAAAAGGAGGTTACCAGAAGAGAGGAAGCCGCAGCCGAAGAAAAGACCACCCCAGAAACAAAAACGGAAAAACACTAATCAACAGTCTCAGCGACCAAAGCGTCAAAGGAAGGAACGTCCAAATGAAAACACTATGAAAGCTCCACCACTACGGACGGAACGGAACGTCGAGAAGCGAGCCGCCGAAGGTGCCAACCCACAACGAAGGAGCCTACGAGTGCAGGAGAAAGTGCAGGAGCAGGAACGAGCCATTCTGGAGAGGGAGCGGGGGTTTCAGCAAAAACGGAAAGCGCCACCCACCATTCGTCCCCACAAGGTATTTCTGGAGGAAAGGAGATCGACCAAACGAAAGGCAGCCCCAGAGTTTCAATCGAGGAGCAGCAGACAACGAATTGCCCAAGCTACAGTATACCCAACCTTCCAAGAATGGACAAAAAAACGCCTAAAAGACTGGCAGAAAGATAAGTAGATTCTTTATTTTCTTTTAAAATTCACACAGTTATGTTTCTGATTTAAGTGCAAGTTGCAGATTTAAAAGGGAAGTTACCCGAGTCAAAAGCCGGTTGCCGAAAGCGTAAAGGACACGCTTGAAGGAACAACTTAATTATGCAGCGGAAGAAATTCGAGAGTTCAGTTGAAAAACTGTGAGACTTCGTGAAATGTTCTTTGTAATCCAGAACATGGGATTCATCGATTTTAGTCAAAAGACTCTCTGTAAATAGGAAATTGAATTGTGTTAATTAAAAGCAACTAGTACGTAAGTTGTATAGCAAAACTGTTGTATTATATTTTTCTATGTATAAATAATGAATGCATTTAATGTAAAACTGTTTTCTATGTAATGCATGATTTGTTGTAAGCCTTAAGCACTGGTTTTGTTTATATCGAATATTTTGGAAAAGCGTAAAGGATACGCAAGTTAAAATTAAAATGTAATGTAAAAGCGTAAAGCGCGCTAAATTAGAAAGTGAATATATAAGTGTTATTTAACGCAATGAGCATTTAAAGAAAATTTGAATTGAAGATTGAAAGAATGAATTATATGTATGAAATGCAATTGAAATGTTTGAATGTTGTACGTAGTGTTCTCTGGTTTCACACAAAAGTTTAAAGTTCATTTCATGTTAGAACCTCAGGGCATTTCAGATTTGTTTTAGGGGAGGTCTGAGGTCTTGAAAGTCGAAGAATTAACCCCAATAGAATTGAAGTCAGGTGGTAGTTGTGAACACTTGACAAAGTAAAACTGCGTGTTTTTCACAAACACTACATTTGGCCAGAGAACAAGGGGGAAGTTTTAAAAATGAATGAGTGTAAAATGAATGCGTTTGGCGAAAAGCGCTAATAGAAATTAAAAAACGCGAATACCTAAAGCGCGAATAAAAGTCATTACGGAAAGCATCAGAGGAAGGGAATGTTGTACTTTTCAGGTGAAATGTACTTATAACATGAAATTAAAATTTATTTCCTTCCAGATTGGAAGGAACCAGATAGAATCAAGCCAAATTCCTGATGGATCTTTTTGATGTGAAGACGGAAAAAGATATTCTATGTTAAAATATCTAAGACACAAACAGAGATTTAAACTAAATTTAAAACTTACAATTGTAAAGGATGGCGAATAGGAAGGAAAATTTAGATTTAGAATTTAGCATCTTCACTAAAAGCCGATTTTAGGCTACTTAGTTTCAGACTACTAAATTCTGGGAGCAACTATGTAGCATTCATTATTTTAATTAACCAAATTATTTTTAGTTTGAACTTTCCTATCGAATTCTCAAAGTTTCAGTTGCTGCCCGAATTTAGCGCGAGTGAGATATTTATGCAAATCGCATATATCTGTTAGCAGTTTAAAAGGCAAGAGTTAACGAGGGGAAAGACAGAGCCTTGGATTTATCGCCGTAAGGCTGTGCGCGCAAAGATTTCCTCTGTCTACTGAAAGTTCGCCTTCATAGGCAATTTGCAATTACCAGTGTTTGCTAGTGAAAATTCGCATTTATTGCATTTCACTAAGAGTTAAGCTTCCCTCGCCGTCCTATTTAGAATTTAGTTAGGTATTGAATTTGTTAACACACTTTAGTTTAATATTATTTTAGTTCAGCCCAAGTAGTGGCTTACTCTCGATTTGAAGAGTTGTAAATATTAGAATAAAGGGTCACTTTTAAACCCTCCTTCTGACTTTGTAGTTTCTGCAACACTAAAGGACATAGCCTAGATTCGCTCACTGTCCTCCACATAAGGTTTCACAGTTTATGCTTACGAAGAAAATCAAGAGATTGAAGGAAGAACCTTATAACCTCTGTATGAAATATCCATTGCATCTATAAATTTGTAAGACTGAGGTCGTACAAAATCGAAAGAAAGCAAGATTCTTAACCTCCACTATGCAATCTTTGTAAATCTACACAACTTTTGGCGTGTCCAATGACTTAATACTTTTTGAACTCATCTTTTCGAATATTCTCCAAACTTCTGGTTCTGATTTTAAGAATATCATCAGTGCTGTTAAAAATAGTGAATTGAAACTTCCGTTTGAGCAATTTTTAGCTGCCAAATCTGGTAAATATGGGAGGTTAAGAATTGGAACACTATTCATTGCTGAAAACTGTTTGACGAAAATTGAACTGCTTGGCGCTGTATTGCTATGTATCAGGCATCATTTCTTCGAAAGATCTTTTTCAGGCCTAAGCTGCTGAATTCTCTTCAGAAGGCTGACCGTTACGCCTTTGTAAAATCTTATTATGTCCATTACATCTTCTCTACCTCCTTGTAAATTATCCCTTCCGAATAAAAAAGTTCACCAACGTCGTCTTTATTCGGCATTTCTAAAACCGACGTTTCTGTGGCTTTCATGAATCTTCTACAATAAAGACATGATTGTCGATTTGTTTCAGGATCATAAACAAAACACTAAGTTTTATCCCTAATCGCAATATTCTTGAAAAAAAAAAAGATTAGTTTCTCCTTTATAGCAAAACTATTGCTTGCTGTTGTTTGCCTTTACTACTATTTTCTCTGAATCCATGTGACATTTTAGTTGTAGTTCACTGGATGAATGCAGATGCATAATTCTTAGTATATTGTCTAGGGATTTATATTCAGTGGAAGAGACAGTGGATATATTCAGTGGATATTCAGTTTTACTAGAGACTTAAGTTTAAACTTTCCTATAAGCCTTCATTCCCCTAATTGTCAATACCAGAATATTTAAATTTGGTAGCGCGCGTGATAGTATGCAAATTCTACCAGTGGGATAAAAGTTTTTAAATACTTAGTTCTAGAAGGGAAAGTTAGAGAGCGTGGGAAAGTAGTGTACTTTGTAGCTTGATTCTGCATTTATTGCTGGTTAAAGCGTAACAGCTGTTACTTTGCTGTCACGAGACTTCGGAGGTAACAGGATTATCTGAGTCGTGGTAGAAAAACTCTACTGCTTGTTAATATCTTTGAATTTTTAGTTTAGTTCTTGTTATCCGAGTTACCGCCCAAGCGAGACGTAGTTTATTAGCGTCAAGTCGACGCATTGTGAATTCTAAAGAGTTTTAATAAAGAGTTATTTTAACCCTTCTCCTGCACTTACTTCAGCTGTCATTCCAAAAGTTGGAAAAGGACATATCACAGTTGTATTACTCTTCAAGAGCAACAACTTTCTTTTTAGTTTTTGTTTGACCTGAATAATAATTTTTGTCTTCTATTGCCCAAAAAATTTCTGTATAACGGTCAATTAATTATTTGTGATCATAAAACCAAATTTTCTTTTCTTTCAGTTACTCTTTTCATGGGTATAACTAGAACGTGAATAAAAAGATCAGATTACAAACTAATAAAAAGATCCTTTACTAACTTTTTATCCTTTATAAATACTATCGTTCGACTTTAGAAATTTTATATTGCCTGGAAAAAGTAATTATATCAACATTTTCCAAAAACTAGCACTATATATAAATGTTTCATTGATCATTTTATCGCTTTTAGTAAAGAATTTTATATTCGGATTTCAGTTTTCAATGGCTTTTAAATATGATTTACTATATGTTGCATTATTATAATAAACTAAAGTTAAAATATTCCTTTTCAGTTTGGAGACAAATGGAAAGAAAACAACGATTCAGATGTCACATTCATTATTTCAACTTCGAATCCTATACGAGAAGGACAAGAGGAGAAACTTGTTGTGTCGCTGCAAGATCCTAAAGCCAAAATTAGGCGCATTGCTCCGCAACCACCCTCGGATCCACCACCAATGATCACGTCTTCAAATTGCACGAAAAAGACTCCTCAACCCAAACAAACAAATAGCAGTGGAACACGGAACAAAAGGTTTGTAATTCACTGTTCAGGAGATTCATATTAATTACTGCTTGCTGCATATTAATTACTTACAACAGCTTCTTAAATTATATTAATTACTATATTAATTACTCGTGCCTCTGGACTTTTATTAATTAATATTCTATAAAAAATCTAACTACTTTTGTTCCGTGTTTAAATAAGTTTCATTCGTTGCAAATTATACTCCATAATAATATATATTATTATGTTCGTTTCCTTCTTTAATAGATCTCTTCCCTATTAAACCAACATAATTAAAGATTAAATTTTGCCTAATTTTTATGTCTTTGAGTTATAGGTCAGATAAAAAGAAGACATCAAATTGGTTCAAGAGACTGACAACACCTGGTAGAAATAGACTGCTGAAAGTTGAAGCCACTGCTGAAGAGACAACACCTATCTATGAATCTGCTTCTGATTCATCACCAGAATCCTTAGAAACTTTCGCCGTACCTCCTCATACAATAGGCCTTCTTCCTCCGCCTTCTCAAGCAAAGGAAGCAATTTCTCCCGTTTTTCCCCAAATGAAAGAATCGAAGAAAGCAGTTGCCCCTTCTCCACCTCTAAACGAAACACCTGTTATAGATTTCTGCCGCGATATGAATGACAGTGGTCCACATACAAGTACGCCTAAAGAAGGTTTTGATGTCGAAAGGATCTACAAAAGTTTACCTAGAAGTGGACAAACTCCTCATAGACTTCTTGACGTTAGGCATTCCGTACGCAGGCGATTGCCTTATGAAGATATGAGTCCAGAAACAGACGGCGAAAATCCTTCGCAGTCAATCCTTCCCGTCATTCTGAGTCCACCACAAAGTTCAAATAATCCATTTATTTCACAATCTACAGACGTTCAGAATTCCTTAGCATTGGATATTAATTCATTGCAGAGAAGAGCCAGCTGTCACAAACGCATAGTAGAGAGCCCAAAATTTGAAAATCGTCTTCATCCTAGAGCTTCAAATACCGATATTCCATACGCTGATTCGGAAGACGAAGTTTCATTTGATGAAAGGCCTAGACCAAAAATATGCAAAGTAAGTACTATGCAATCTTCGAAGCCTGACGAAAAATCAGTCACCCATACGCTATTTTCATTACACAATAACCGCGACGAGAAACCTGGAAGCCTTCCAGAGATGAGGCCTCAGCCTAACTCGCCAGTGACTTCTGAAACGAAGGCCTTATCTGCTAGTGAACCAACCCTGAAAATCAAGCGGACAGCATCTTGCTATCTAAAAGAAGTATGGAGTCCACTGGAACAAGAAGAGAATACCTCTTTAAAGCTACAGTCTAAGCATCTTAGTTCTGCAGAAGTGAAACCCTCAGGTGCTTCACTGGTGACGCCTGAAACCAAGACGATGTCTTCCAGCAAACCAGCGATGAAAATCAAAAGATCAATTTCTTGTTATCAAAGAGAGAAGGTATATAGTCCAATGGAGGAAGAAGAAAATAAGTCTTTGGAACTTCATGCAAAGAGAATTTTTTCTCCAGATGATTCCACCGTTACGTTTTCTCCTTATTCGTAAGTATTTTGATTTCTAAATGGTAGTAAATAGCATGTTAAATGACATATAGAATATTTTCTTGTTCTCATGTACATGCAAGAAAAACTCTCTTAATTACATTCACTAAAAGTAACTAGCAAGCATGAGAACGTAAATTATTAATTTTGAACATTATTTGTTTAAAGTCGTCATCTCCGCAGAAGACCAAAACCTTTTTAGTTATGAGTTGTCATCTTAGAGAGATTTCACTGTATCTAACCATTAGAAGTCAGTAGATGTCATGGAGAAGGCATCAAACAAAATGTAATATATACGTATATAAGAAAAATATCTGATGTGTACACCACATGACTTCCTTGTACGGAATATTAAATTATACGCTTTTTTTCTTGCATTTCATTTAAACTTATTCGATTGAAGGAAATCCAATTCGTCGATAGTGCATAAGCCACAATAAAATAAATGCAGTCTTTAAAATGCACTGTATTTGTTTACCATAGCGACACTTTGGCTCTAGGTTCACTTAACAACGTTACATCTCATTCATTTTATAAGTCAGAATGCACAAAAATTATGCATATCGTCTGAAGAATTATCTAATCGTTGCCACACGCTCTATTCAAATACTGTAATAAATTTAAAATGACATATAAAAAAACTAAACAAGCAAACAAAAAAAGAAACAGTTTTTCACAGACGATTCAGTATTTCTAATTCAATTAATTCAGTTTACACTTCGTGACAACGTAAAAATACATAAAAACTCAAAATATCTATATTGCAAATTACGAAGTAAATCTTAAACACTTATTTCCTCGAATAAATTCCAGAACGGATTAAGCATGATTTAATTCGCAATAATAAAAGAAGGCGTTATCTTTGTTGTTGCAAAGCTTAGTTTCTTTAGATTAGCAACAAATCCACTATTCTCTTAAGTTTCATATGTAAACAAATATGGCTTCAATGGGAAAAATTATTAGGCTTAGCCACACTTAAACAACTTTTAAATTGTTGATAATTCTATAATTTTTGCATGCAGATTTACTAAAGGCATAAAAACCTTAACCGGATGATACGAACAAACAATTCCGGTAAAGTGCAGAATCGCCCACTTCTATGGCGCGTTTTGTTTGGCGCTTTTTACAAGAGTAAGAAGAATTGGATTTTTGTCAATTTGGTACTTTCCCCACAATTCAATCATTTTTAAAGCAAAAAATACACAATTTACTAACATATAAGAATGAAAACGCTGAGCTCACTAAGCCGATAACAGAGTGGATATATATATATATATATATATATACCCATATATTTATATACTTTTGGTGCGGTCGATTACAACCAAAATTACAGATGCTCATCTACATGTTATGGCAGTCCTATATACAAAATTTCAACGTTCTGAAGCTACTCGTTCTTGAGTTATGCGAGATACATACGTACGTATAGACGCCACGAAAATATCTCTTCAGAATTCATTTTAAGTCAGTTTTATAATTTTTGGAGGGGAAAAGAGTCCTTTATTCTGTCCTTAAGTTCAGATATCACGCAAAAACATCGTTAAATTGCATTCGAATAGAGCTCAAAATGGGTACTTTCGTTGAAATATGATACCCGAAATTTTTCTTGATTACAATACTTTCTTTTCACTTCGTACAAGGAAGTAAAAAGAAGAAGAATCAGTATGAATTTTAACTTTTTCATCGTCTGGTCTTTTTCCATATTTCAGGAATTTTCTGCAGTTTAAAGGTTAGCGAAGAATACTTTTTTTCTCTCACGTATCTCTCTGCAATTCTTCATTCATAAACATTCGCATACGACTGAAATAAAATATTAAACCTAAATTAAAATGTGTTATCATTTATACTGAAATTTTGAAAATTACGTTACTTTTAAGTAAACTGTAATCATTGTAATTTCACTACATCATATGAAAAATTCAATTAATTTTTATATTTAGAAACAATGACTATTTTATTTGATTTTATTTAATGAGGATTTATACATTTCAGCTAATCCATGGATTAACTGAAGAATGCCAAAAAAATCAATTAATCGTACATTTTCAAATCGAAAAGGTTTCTTATAATAATTATCATCTTAAAACGTATCTTGAATACGAAAACTAGTTGTCTGGGTTCAGTTATCAGGACTTCTTTTTATCTGCTTGGCGAACATGACGTGTCCTGACTAGACATTGAGTTTGACTGCAAACTATGTCCTATGGAGTGTAGCAAAGACGACAAGATGAGAAGGGCTAAAATTACCATTTATTTTCCACGATTTCACAGTCGCTCCGGCACTTCGGGATACAAAGATCAAACACTTGTGGTTTGAACGTAAAAATATAAGACTACTAACTAACTAAAATTTAAATAAGAGCTAACTTTTAATATTTTACACAGATGACTAACACTAAGACTGGCCTTTTAAATTACTACGCATGTAGTACGCAAACTGCGGAGAACTACAATACGTCTTTAGCTTTCAAGAGGACTAAAACCTCTGGCCTTAAAGGCGGACAGTAACTGATGGCAAGCTCGCGTGAAGTCTCGTGGCAAGACGGCTCACTCTCTCCTCTTCTGCTCTGCTCTTGGCAAAAAGCTACAACTTAAATACTTAAGCGTCAGCAAGTACAATTTGCATAAACATATTCACGCGTTAATTCTGGGCGGAAGTGGAACATAAGAGATGATAGTAAAGTTTTAAAATAAAATAAACCTTAAGATCCTTACACAGTAATATGATGCTCAAAAGTATAAAAGTGCCAGGGCTATCGTAAAATTGGGTTTTTTCTTTCTGTTTTAGCTGTCATCTCCTTCAGAAGAGACTTCTCACAGATATATAGAGAGATCCCATAGTTTTTTCCATGCATTTTCTTTAAAGCTATCGATGACTGCTTTAGCTCCAAAATGTCGTGTTTTCAGTTTTATTTTGAGTCCGAAGAATAAATAAAAATCGCAGTGAACTGCTTAGAATAATTAAGCAAGGTGAGATGATAGCCATTATTTGCCGAATTATTTGCTAAAACTGAAGATGTTTAGGGATGGGTGGGTAAAGAGCAAAAACAAAATTCTCGACAGCGAGCCGCAGCGAATTCGATTTTTCTGTTCAAATGTTTCGCAAACTTCATAACTGTTTGAGAAACAACGTCAGCTTTCGTCACTGTCTGTGAATTAATGAATTATAAGGTGACTAACTTCCTGGATAAGGTCTCGATGGTTGGTAGACTTCCAGGGAAATAACCTGAAAGATTACAATGTGCCAAAAATATGGTCGGTGTACTCAGTCCGGATGAGGTTTCGAATTTTTTAGCCATTTTGCTCATGCTTGGTTTCTGCTAACTCTTGTCATCTTTAATTGCCTTTCAGTCGGGGTAAAAGATAGCAGTGATAACTACCGTACCGTAGGGCCTGGGTTTGAATCCCGGAGAAGGCGTGGATGTTTATATGCATATAGTGTATGAGAGGCAAGGGAGTACTCAAAATACATGACGAGCCAAAATCATTTCGAGACGTTGAGGATAGAGGACTCAGACTTGCCCCGGGATGTTCTTCCTCGGAATTCCTTCTAGGGTGGAATCTTATCAGTTAGCAAGGCTTGGCGATATCTGATTTGCATAGATGGACGCACGTGCATCGGTCTTGCTTCTGTCTGTATCTGTCATCTTTAATTAATTAAATTCGACTGACAAGGAAACACGAGGGTCATTTAAAAAACATTTGTCCGAGATCATAGCGAAAAGCCGTACAAAACACATGTAGTTTCAGTAGCGGATTTACTGAGTTTAACATAAAATTGGATGCGAGCACGGTTTGCTTCCATTGCCGAAATTGCAGATAAAACAAACGGGAATTTAAAAACAAACTAGTTAAAACATTTTGTTGACCACGCCTTGATAGTAAATGCTGGAATGATGTGTGAGGATTGCATATGCATGATTCTGACCTTCTTTTATCTCTGTATTCAACAATGTAGTAACAACAAAAAAGTTTGAGAATTTACCAATAGATATGTCATTATTAGGAATAAAATATCCATATATATAAATGTATATATATATATAT
>KK119891.1:110355-133509 GCA_000611955.2 Stegodyphus mimosarum
GTATTTTAGCTGAAACATTAGGCAATCTCAGTATAAATATATATACACTGAGATTGCCTAATGTTTCAGTTTAGTTGCATATTTCTTTTTTAAAGCCAGCATTTACTCGGCAAAGATGAATACTTTTTTATCTTTTAAAATTTTCAGTACTCCAAAGCGTTCTACGAAAGAAAATCCGGTGTCTTGTTGGCTGAAAGAAATCCGATTGTTGACAGAAAGCGAGTGCCTCAACGCTTTGCAGGCTAAAGAATTAAACAAAGAAGACTGGATATCTAATGCCTTAGCAGTTGGAAATGCGCAAGGTAACTATCGGTGCATATTTTCAGTTGTCAAGTTAGTTTTATTAATTGAATATCTGTAACTACCCTTTTAATTATTTAGTATATTATAACTATATAAATGTACAACATTTAAAGACAGAAGAAAAAATAGTAACATACACAAGTAATTATGCTATATACTTTTAATTATATTCAAACGATGTTTGATTTCCTTTATACAAGGTATGACAAGAAAATTCTGTAAATGATGTAATAAATTGCCCACGCGTCGTACTGAGCAAACTTCGAAATGTGGAAAAGTTATTTCATAACGAGTTTGAACGTGGCTTAGATAAGCTTTATGAATTTCTGTTAGTAATCTGTTAAACTTTTCTGTTAGTCTAATATGCAAAGATGTAACAATAGCTGTAAACTGAAGTAGTGGATGAATTTAAAATTCTGTTTCACACTTTGACAAATCTGTGAAAACAAATCTCGTCATGATTCAACAAGCTTACAAAAATCAAACTGCATCTTTCAAATACTCTTATGAACGGTTTAAAAATTTTCAGTATGGTTTGGATTCCATTGAAGACGCTGCTCGAAGTAGTAAGCCTAAGCTCCTCGTACTGAAGAAACATAAAAAAGTGAAGATATTAGCCAGATAATGCAAACAATGTTCTGGCAAATTTGTGGTAAAGGGTTTGTTGCGTACGTCCAGAAACTGCTTAGACAGGCTCTTAATTTTATCTTCATGATAAAGACCTGGCCTTTGACTTGAAGCAATTTATGGCCGACTTGAAGCAGTTTTAAATATTCCAGACGTTCAAAAGCATGTGATGCCTTCTCCATACGATAATGAAAGAAGCCGTTACCCGCAGTTTTCAGGAATTGCTCAATCATGGTCAAAAATTTATGACAAATGGCGAGCTTTACTTCGAAAGAAACAAAGCGTTTTTCTGATTTAGAAAAAAACCTTTTTGATTATTTATATATTATTCTGTCGACTCTAAAAGTTGTTGATTATGGAACTATGAAATTTGGTGGAGATCCCTCCGAAAAAGCGCTAATCATTCCTAAGCAATTCTGAAAGGTTTGGCCTAGTTTGGTTTATTTGGTTACGCGAGGGCTATCTGGATAAGAGAAGAATATCTTCATAGAGAACTTTCTAAGAGGAACTAAATCTTATTCTCGTTACGCATGGAAAAAACCATGAAAATGCTTATTTAGTCAGCCCATTCGTCTCGAATCGAACCCAGATTGAGCTACCAGTGTTCAATGGCTTTACCGCTTGAGGCTGGTGGGTAAACTTTGAAGGAGCTCATGCCTGTTTATTTAATACATAATCAGTATTTGACCCGCTTAATAAAAAGGATTTGTTGATTTCTAATATTTTGTTAGACTCTCTGATTTACTGGAAGCTCTGTTTAGAACGCTATGTGTATAAACATCTCACAGGTAATTGTCCAAGTCTATTACTGTTTTATTGACCGTATCCGGCTGACCATATCGTGTCCATCAATATATGCATTTTTGATCGCAGGATTCCTTAACTTTGAAAATAATCCAGGGCTTACTGTTCTGTCGAAGGCAGGTCCCAAATTTTATTCTCCTGCCCCTCAAAATGAAAAACGAAAATAGACAGCAGTACACTGTCCTTGTTCGAAGAACAAAACGTGGCTTACCAAGAATCAATCGGGATTACATAAAACGAAAGCGAAGATAGTATTATGAATATGTTGGTACGTCAAGTTTATCCATAATTGGTGCTAAAAGCGTTGCTTGGCGACAATTTCGCAGTCAAGATAACACGTAAGTAATACCAAACATTTTATTTATAAACATTTTCACAGCAATTTATTTGCTGTGAAACATATGTGTACATATGTGTTTTCCTTTTGATAAATATTAGTAAGTAACAAATGGAGTAGTATGCTCCTTCATTTATTAGTTTCGTAAGTCCATCAATGTACATATATTTGTCCATAACAACAGCCTTTATCAGCTTTGGAAATAATAATGTTTGGATCAGGATAAATTTTACGTAAGGTTAAGGAAACCTTTGGGTTAAGATTCCTTTTGGTTTCCTTTTGGTTAAGATTCGAAAGGAATGGTTTATCATAAAAATTAGAGTTATGAGTAATTACGTCATATTTTTATATGGTTTACGTGGCATATTTTATCTTTCTGTGCTTTTGAAATTTTATTGAATTTGAAAGTAAGTAGTAGTAGTAGGTCCAATAGTAGAGGTAAATGAATATTAGGTACATTTTCGTTAATGATTAAAAATTTTCAGCTATCATTAACGATTAAAAATCGGCAAAACATGATAAAAATAATCTAGATATATATATATTATGGAGCATATTAAGAAACTAAACTTTATTTCTTTTATATCTGAAAACTGCTCCTAGTAGCTACAGAAATAGTTCATGAAATTTTAACGTTTATTAACCCTTTGCTATGTATTAAGTTTATATGTAGGTATCATGCTAGTCGGATTTAATTTTTGTTGAACGAGCAGGAATATATAATATGGAAGATTATGAAATTTCTCGACTTGTATAAGACCAGTATGATTATTTGCTGTAGTGGATGACAGCAACCATGCCACTGGAACGATAAAAAAGCTTTGCTAGCTGAGAGTGGACATGCGACCACAAAAGGCTAAGATCCTAATTTTAATATAAAAGATGTGTAAAAAGTTCGTTCTCATTCCCCTTTATTACTTAACATTAAGAGAGTGAATACAGATAACTAACACCTTAATAAAGTAGTGTTTGATAATTATTAATCAAAATATAAATTGTCGGATTAGAAAAGTAACATCTATTGAAATAATTTTTTTATTTTCCTCCTGCAGAGTCTGCCGAAAGAATATGGGAAGCAGGGAGTGCAGTAAAGAAACACATAGAGGAGATGCTGGAATCGCTGAAAATGACGAAACTATCCGTCACACCTTTCTCTTTGAAAGTCGCGCAGTTTTGTTCTTCAGTGGTGGAACTACTGAAAATGACAGCCAATACAAAACAAATTTCTCAGGTTAGAAAAAAAAGAAATTTTTTTGCTTACATAATTAAGGCCCGTCATAAAATCGTGAACCTTTAACAGAACATTCTTTCGAGAGTCCGCAACGACATAATTTCCTTGTTTTAAACGGGATTATGAAATCTTACACAATTATTTTTGAGGTTCCTTAAATCTTCTAATTTAATTCTGCCTTCTTCATTCCCTGATTATCGCCTAGGCTTAAACTTTTATCAAGCCATGCAAGTTAATTATATGGTTTACTGCATCCGATATTTAATCATTCTTTTTATCATCTTTCTTTTATCAAATTATTTTCTGCTATGTTGCTGTGGATATAGCAAATAAAAGTGTTAAACTTTTTAATAGTATAACACCCAATAATATGGCTGTTGAAAATGAACATCAAATATCAGTTACTTAATATTTATAATCCTGAAGAACGTACAGTCTGATTCGTATAGAACCAACACCAAAGTTCCTGATATAGAGGGTCAGTGAACGAACGGACAGAGACTTTCGATAACTCCTGTAACATCTATTGAAATAATTTGTAGAGACATTAGGTTAATTACAAGCCGGAGAGATGAAAAATATGCAATTCCTTCGCCGGGGATCGAACCACGGACCTCTGAAATACCGGCTCAGTGTGCTGACCATTACACCATGAAGGCACGCTAAGAATGTGGGAGATATACCTTATAAATTTACAGATCCTAATTACGACAACAGATTCTAATTGCTTCGTAAGCCCACAAGGACCAGGCCTAGGGTTACAGGCTAGAAAGTTCCTCAAATCATTCTATAGCTCATACACTTTTTGAGCGATCGATTTAAACCAAAAAGGGAGGTACACAACTATAGCAGTCTTATATACAAAATTTCAACGTTCTGAGGATAGTCGTTTTTGAGTTATGCGAGATACATACGCACGTATAAACGTCACGAAAAAACTCACTTCTGAATCCATTTTATAATCCGTTTTGTGAAAAAGAGTCCTTTGTTCTGTCCTTACGTATAGATATCACGCAAAAACATCGTTAAATTGTATTCGATAGAGGTTAAAATCGATATTTTCGTAGAAATATGACACCCGAAATTTTCGTAATTACAATACTTCCTTTACTTCGTACAAGGAAGTAAAAAGACAGAAAATTTCCTCAACAGATGGCACTCCGTTAGTTTTCGCTTTGTTCCACATAAAAAAATTGTTTCTGTACAAAATCATTTTGCACTTGAAAAAGATAAATCTATGTCTAATTTCTCTCGAAATGATAGCGTGTTATTCAAATTCTATATCATATAAGGTTTTTTAATTGCCTAATTTAAAACTTCAATTTATTATTAGCTTCTGTTCTCCAATTTATTATTACCATAATGTCACCGTTACAATTTAATTAAATACTTACTTAAAATTAATAATAAGTAATTAAAAAGACATTTTATTATTTACCAAAAAAAAAATAGTTAATCTCCATTATAAAGGAGGCAGAATTCGCGAGAATAATTTCGGTTTTAAAATTTATTTTCACTAATGGTCGAGTTTCTAGTCGAATTTTACAATGAATAATAATTTGAAACTGCGTAATCAGCTTTTCAGGCAATTAGGTTGAAATTCACTCATTCCTATAAAAATTTGCGCACCAAGAAAGAGTTGTCAGAATGAAATGAAATTTTACATGTGTAAGTACTACTTTAATATAAGTAAGTGGTTAGAAAATCCAAGAAAAAAGGATCATTTATTGCAGAAAAAGTACACATGAACGGAAGTTTTAGTACTCTGTTGGACCACCTCCAGCGCGAATGCACAATGCGATACGAGCGAGCATTGAGGCATACAAGTTCCGTATGGTGTCCTGAGACATCTCGTTTCACAGTCGCTGTAAACGCGCCTCTAGTTCGGCCAATCTCGTAGGCTGCTTACCAGCTCTGCTTACCTGTTTTATACTCCAAGAAAAACGAAGTTCAACGCCCTCTAGTGGCATTACGCAATGAGCAATCACGTTGCATTTCTAATCATTTGCATATCTACCCGACATGTACCTTCATGCCAAGTTTCGTTATGATCCCACAATTATTTCTTGGTGCGCAAATTTTTATGGCAATGAGTGTATTATGAGGTATACTAGTATTACTTATATGTCTAGAGTTAGATGTATTTCAAATCTTTATGACAGGATTAAATTTTATAGTACACCTTCTCTGTTCTTGTTCAATTTTAACGTTGAACTTATTATTTCAAACAAGATTATTTCCAGGTTGAAGCAAGAATCAAAACAACTTGTGCAGAACTTTTGGAAACAGTCAGCAAGTAAGATATTTTATCACTTTACTCTTTTAAAATACTGCTGAAGATATTAGAAAATACGAGTATTACAATCAGCTTTCGATTCATCGGAGACGGATTAACCGAACCTGTATAATGTAAAACAATAGAAAAATTACTGTTATAAACCATCAGCGTAAAAACAAAATTGTTCGGAAAATACTAAAAGTACAGCAATGACAAATAATCATCTCGCAATATTAAAGAGTTGCTTTTATTCCTTGTGCATAATTTAAGTTCTGTACGTAATACAGAACGTAGGAATTGTTTTGAATGTTTTATAAAATATTGATTTAATTTACATAACCAAGTGAACTTATTTTCCAGATTAAAGTGGGTGAAAATACAGATAAATTGTTGATAATATTTTTCTATTAATTATAATAACGGTTACTTTCTTCCCTTTGTTTTCTAACTGCCTTCAGATTAACCATGGTTTTGAGATAATTGTGGACGTCATCCCTAGTACTGCTCCAGTAAATTGAAGTTGACTAGAGGTATAGATAACAAAAATCTTTGTATGCGTTAATTTTTATGTATGATATAAAACCAATTAATAAAAAATAGAAGAAATCTTATGTAAGTGCTTCGAAAAGTTTATGCGACTACTGCTTGAATAACTACTCAGAGACCCATAGGAAAAGATAGAAGTTCACATTACGAAAATGTTACTTGTGTGAGACACTTAAGAAAAATTATCAAATAAGATTTTTATAGAGCTCCTTAAGAAATAAATACCAATGAAACAAATGTTATCAAAATTTCTGATCGTATAATAAGAATTAAAATTTTGAGTACTAGATGCAAATGTTTACTAAAAGCTTTGCAACATAAAGTTTTGAATGGAACTTTCTAAATGATATCATCTGTGTCAAGAAAAAAAAAATAATATAGAAGAATGAATTTCGATATTTTATTTTTAGATTCTAAATTTTGAAATTTCATTTCTGACTTAATTCTGTTTCCATACAATCCTAAAAATCGACAATTTAACCAAATTTTTAATTGGGTAAAAATGATTAAGTGTAAGTCAGTAATCTTCAGTTTTTGTCAACTACTATTAATAATTATAATTGTTGGTAAACTATAATTTTCTTTTCTGGAGTTCCTAAAACTATATAAAGCTTGCATGCAATAAATATCAGGTTTACACGAAAGGGAATATATGATGAGATATACCAATGGTTAATATTTCAGCACATGTCCACAAAGCAGGAGATGAGTAACATCATCTATATTGTGCCCAAATGAGAAAAAAGTACTGTGGTTCTTCACTTTAAAAATATCACTTGAATGTTATTTGTTTGTATAAAGATTGTATTAAGAAGAAGAAATTCTTGCGAGCATGTGTCGGAATTCATCTGTGGCAGGATCATGACTTGTGGGGCTACGGTATGTCGTTTCGCATCATTGCTGCTCGTGTTAGTCAGGATCCTATGACCGTCAGGCCAGATGGAATCTATGAGTTTAAGAAGGGCATGTTGAGCGCCATGCTGGATCTCAGCGGACGTAGGCCACTAACGCCTAAGAGGGCAGACATATTGCCTTCTCGGCGTTTCGGAATCGTACAGCCACGTCACGTACTCTCTGAGTCAGGAACTTGGCTCATGCGCAGAACGACAAGTGCCCGCACCGACAGTGCGACGACATCTGCAGCAAAACGGACTATCAGAATGGCGATGTTAATGCGTCTTCGTTTGACAATGCAGCAGAGACAGGAGCGCCGCAGTGGTACGACGAACGACGACACTTCGTATACCTATCGGTGTCGACAGCCGCCGTTACATTTCTACTGAGTTAAGGCCATGGCTATGCCTTGTCTTCGATGCCTGCGTGACGTCATCTTTCAATGCCCGATCGTATATTGCCCGTGTTGTCCTGAACTTTCTCTATACAGACAGAATCCGACTGTTCCCTGGCCAGAACATTCTCCAGATCTCTTATCCATTGAGAACATGTGGGTTGCCGAGAGACAAGCCACCACTACGAATGATAAACTCTGGCATAGAGTTGAAGCTGAAGGGAGTGATGTACCTATATCTGTCATCCAAGCTCAGTTCGTCTGGATATTTAACCGGATAACAGCTGTTGTTGCTGCCAGAGGTGGAAGTTTTTTGTACTTTATTCTGCACATCTTCCATTGTGCTGTGTAGGTATATAGAATAAGATTCTGCTTTTTGCTTTCCTTTTTGATGCAGCAATTTTAATGGGCATACTGTACTTGATATTAATCTGAAGGGTAGCTTTCTTAGCTAAACTCAGTGGCGCAACAGCCCTAGTGGGACATGGCCTGCAGTGCTCCGATATCTGCTTTTCTGACCGTGGACTCCGGGGTGCATGAGCATAGGCCCTGGACAAGTGGTCAGTTTGTTCCAGTACCCCCGGTGTTTAGTCCCCAAGCGAACTCGGTACTCATTTTATCGACCCACTCAAGGGATGAGTCAACCTTGCCCAGCCTGGACATTCAACCCTGGACCTCTGGTCTTGCTGCGCAACGCGTTAGCCGCTGCGCCGCCATCTCCTTTAAATATTGACTAGAGTTTCATGAAATATCTATTAGATCTGTAGATTCATTCTTCAGGTTAGAATTATGTATTCTGCAATCTGATTTTTCAGAAGATGTTTCAGACTAACCACTTGAGCGAACCAGCCGTCTAAAACAGTTACTTAAAAAAAAGGGAAAATGTACAATGATTTTAATGAGTCCAATTACAAATTAAAATTTCATAATGTAATTCATGAGCATTTTCATTATAATTCCCATTAATGAAATTAGACCCGAAGGAGATTTCCAACCAGCACTTGTAATCTAAATTTAGTTTATATTAATTTAGGTTATAATTGAGAATTTTTGCAGTAAACGTGCCGATTTATTAACTCTGCGTCTGAAGTTAAATCGGAAAATTTCATTTTTATGCATTTTAGTATAATACAAATGTGTTCATTTGAATAGAAATCTCGGTTTTTTTAAAATCATTTTGAAACGACGTTGCTAACAATGGGTTATAAAACTGACATAATATTTTCAGGGGAGAAAGTGGGCAAGAGTGGAAATCGAAAATGGAAAGCGAATTGGAAGTACTTCAGCTGTCTGTTCAAACTATGCTGCAACAGCTTCTTCTTAGGCATCTACAAGTAAGTTTAAACTAAGTTTTTTTGCTTGAAATTTAGCTTACATACATATTCAAAAGAAAGGAAATAATAATATTCAAGCGTTTAAAAAAATTTTGTGAAAAATTAGCGACTCTTCAGTGGTATTGAATGTTTGAAAATAAAACTGTATAAGTTTTCAGCTTTAAATATAGTGCTGTAGAGTCATTAGGTTTATTTAGTTATTTATTTATTTAGAAGAAAACGTAAAACATATGCACTGCCCTCGCCGAGACTCGAATACACGTCGAGTATGCTTCCAATTACACCACGAAGGCATACAGAAAGAAGGGGGGAAATACCTTATATACTTCCCCTTTTAAAGGGCGACTGGGGATTAGGGGACCCAGTCGCCAAATCCTGGTGGTGACTCCTTTTAGTTGGGGCGCAACTTGTAGAGCCATTCGGTTGTTTTGAAGCAGAAGATGTGAGAAATGTGCAGTGCTTTCACTGAAATTCGAACCCTGAACCTCTCGAATACGCGTCGAATATGCTTTCAATTACATTACGAAGGCATGCGGAACAGAAGAAAAAAATATCTTGTAAATGCATATGATATTTCAAAAAGGAAAAGGCTTTCTGAATGTACTAGTTATAGTCGTGTACCACATTTTCATGGAAAATGTGGTACACGACTATAGCTGGTACACGAAGCACTAATATGGTACACGAAACATGCAACATTTTATTTCTAGTGCAGGCCTCTTAAGTAAAAGGAAAATAGTAAAATAAAAATGTTTTGTATGACCGAATGAGTCAATTAGGGAATGAAAATTCCAGCTAATATATGAGGAAATTTACCCGAGATATCTTATGTTTTATGAAAGTTTTCAATGGAGAATTAAGGACCGCGTACTAATTCTGTCAAAGGCAGTTAAGCATGCATCTCGAAAATTGGTTTCCGAAGGGCATGATAAACTGAAAATGAAAGTTTTCAAATACTAATCCTTGAAAAATATCTTATCACGCTAGAGAAGCAAAAAGATTTACTATCTGTATAAAAGGTAAATTACAAAATTTTAAAAGTAAAAATTTAAGATTTGTACAAATGGTAAACTACAAAAATTTTACTTAATAAAATTCTCTGCTATGCTAACACTAAAAGTGAGCATTTTCGCCTATCTTTCTTATCACGTGAAAACAGTTAAAACAGTTTAATTTTTATAACTATTTATCTATTTCAGATCTTCTAATATTTCTGATAATTATTTTTTCACATATTACAAATTCTTTAACTGACTATACGGTTCTATTTAAATTATGTGTCCTTGGAAACTAAAACCTTGGAGAAGGGTATAGCGACTGTTTGCTGTTCTTCTTACAACTATGAAGACAAAGTCCAAAGAAAAGTTAAAACCCCCTTTTATTCCACTCAAAGAATAATAACAGTTGGCCTCTCTCGGGCTTACAGTAAAGCCTCTACTTGGACTTTAACTTAAGATAAAAAATAAGAAATTAACTTAATTCTTACTAAAATTTAGAAGCTGTACAGAAATAACTAACTGAGTTGACCCTTAATTAAACCTCATCGGCGAATACTAATAGGCCACCGAACATAGTAAGAATTGCTTAAAGTAACGACGTTGCCACAAGGCAGAACACGCTCTGTTCAGAGCTTCTAAGCTGTTCTGAACTTCCTATTTAAATGCTGGTCTACCTCATTTACTGAAAACTCATTCTGGTAAGTGGGGAACAAGAGAATAAAGGAAAGGATTTCCAAATTAAGAATAACTATTAGAAAATTAAAGTAATCCCTACATGACAAAAAATCTTTAGTAGTAATACATGTAAGTAGTGAGGTAAAAACAACTTAATGTTCTTCGTTGAAATGCCATAGAATTTCCTGTGTTTTTACTAAAAGGTGTCTCGCGACTAAAACTGCTATAGTCTGAAAGCTTACTTATATATCGACTATTATTCAAGAAATAGTATTCAGTCGTGCAGTCTTTTTCAAACAATCTGTAAGAATGTTATTTTAGGAAGACATTTATTAACTTTTTACTATTAAATTAATAGAATCTGTGCGAAATTAATAATTACTTTTAAAACGTTAAATAAAGCTACTGTGCTGCTAGTCACTAAAATAGCAACACCAAGAACCGTCCTTTGGTTCAAAGGAAATTACATTATGTTTCATTGGTGACAGAAGAAGACAGGTAGCTAATAAGCAGCACAGTACATTATTAAGTACTGGAATTGTGTTTCCTCGTCGTTCTTCACTTTTTAATGAGGTTAAGTCACAATGTATATAGCCTTATACTGAAAAACCTCTGGTAAAAATGAGACCACTGTTTATCGTCTCCTGTCACCTGGCCAAATTTAGCCTCCTCAAAAAGTGCAACAGTTACACTATCAAATTTCCTACATTCCATCATGAATAACTTGTGGCATTTGAGGAATGAGTTTTATCCATTAGTGAAACTAATGCTTGTATTGGATTATAATGTAGCTACAGTAATGCGGATATGGAATCGATGGATCGAAGCTGAGTATTTACTGACATGTACAATTTGAACGGTCCTGTCACACTATCAGATAAGCAGACAGACATCTGGTGTATCTGTTTATAACGGATAATTTATTTCTGTCGCAAATTGTAAATTAAGAATTCTGGTATATTCTAGAGCAACCTATTAATGTACGTACTGTTCGATGTCGTCTGCAGAACTGGGGATTTTTGCAAAGTTTCCATTCTTTCGACTATCTTGGACTATACAGTAGAACCTAAAACGTTGCGTTTGATACCTTGAAAATCACTACAGAGTCTGACAATATTGCAGCTACAAATTAAAATTATCTGGTATATGCCTTTATGGTGTAACATGCCGCTGGGTTCCAATCCCACTCCCTCTTAGTAGACACTCCTGATGCATTAAACAACCAAATTTATGTACAGCCTCATGCAGCAACAGTATCAGCAGTTTCTAGTTTGCACCGTATTTCACCCCATGTTATCATCTCATCTGTCTTTCTATTGATTGACTGTGTAAAGAGTTTTTTCATTCCCATTGCGTGCTCTTGTCGTGTAAAAGTTGAGCATATCTAGCTTGCAACTGGAACATTCGTAGTTTGAATCTCTGCGAAGGAACAAGTGCTTGTTCATGTTTCCCGCTCCAAAATAATACTTAACATTCTTTACAAATGGACGGTGGCTGTACTAGATACTAACATCTTTATCTGCATCAAATTTATTTAAATTATAACAGTAATCATTTCGCCTTTCTCTCGTAAGTTACATGTCTGCTAAAGATGGCTTTGATTCTTTTCGATTTTCCCCCCCACTTCTTCAGTGGTCTGCTCTGCAAGGGGAAAAATCAATTGCATCTCTCTGTACCTTGATTTTCCTTTACTAACCAATGACCAACGTGTACATAAAAAGTGGTTTAGTTGTGTCTGTGGATTAATTTAATTTTATTTGTCTTTCTACAGGTAATCGTGGATTGCGTTGAGAAGTCTACAAACATGAACAGTCTGAAGCGGTCTGTCTTTGCTCTCATACTGCTTGGAAGGTTAAATCCTGTCTTTTGCGAACTTATGGCAAAGGTCAGTATCTAGTTATGTAACTGTAGTGGGATTTACTTTCCAGTGTCTTAGTCTCTGAACTCATCATAAATAAATGAATACATAATAGCGAACTTTAGTAAATAGCAATCCCTAATTCCACACCTTTTGCAGATAAATTTTATATCGGCGTTATATTTTCACATCTGAAGGAGGTTAAGTTGTATTAACTCTCTCACCAGCCAGGGTTTTCCCTAAGAAAGCACAAATTTCTCAAAACTGCTATGAGAAGAAATGTTTTTCTTGATTTCAATGTAAAAATTATCCTGGTATTTTATACCTGGATTTATGTACTTTTAATAAAATGCCTTAGTTTCTTTAACATATTTTAATATGCACGTATATATACGTTCTTAGAAATATCACAAAAAATAGTCTATGCTGTATATATACGGCCTTGCCGGTTAGAGAGCTTTAAGCATTTTTTAAACTGCAGTTGTATACCAGACGGCGCTGTGTCCTGGAATCTTAAACCCGTGACTATAATTTTTAACTATTTCTGAGAAAAGCGCCATTATGTTGGTCTGTTAAGAAACAATGTTATTCCTAAACGGACAGTTCACCAGTTGCCGAGTCTAAAAGATCATTAAACACTGGTAGTTCGACCCAGGTTCAAATCCCCTCAAAATGGCTGGCCCTATAGGCATTTTCGTCATTTTCTCAAGCTACAAAGTATTTTTATATTAATTAACCCATATTAATGATTAGAATATATGCTATAACGTCTTCCTTCGTTAGTTCGCACCAGAATTCCCTCATTAAACTCACACATTTTATAGAGAGAAATTTTTGCAGGGACTCTCGCAGCTTCACTTTCTATCGCCGAGCTCTGCCAGTTAGTATTCCAACAATATCCGTTTGCTAGCCGAAGTTTAATTTCGCCATTAAAGTTCGAGCCAACTTAAGACAAATTATGCAGTATAAGGCTATGAATCTATTTTAGATTGTATTTTCAGTTTTATATTTAATATTGGTGGCGTTTGATTGTACACATGTTGTCCCTTCTGTTAAATTCAAGTTAAATAAAAAAAAGGTTTATTTAAAACCTTCGTAAGATTGTCATACTTACACAGACGAAGCGATAACTCACTTGGCATTCCAATAGGGTCTGAGGGAGATTTTAGTTAGTATTAGACTGTTAAGACTCTATAATGTGTAATGTGATTACGAGCCAGCTTTCCTTTAAAAGTGTTTTGCTCAAGTATCCCTCACTTTAGGCAGCCAACCCTAGTATGCTTTGCCGTAGTGTAAAAAATCCTAATCCTAATTTGAAAGAAAAGTAAGCGATGGTACATCACTTCGTATAGAATGGTTAAAATTATGGTTAAAATAGAGGAATAAACTGCCATTTTTCAATATGTATGGTGATTCAGATCTCCAAGTTTAACGACCTTGTTTTCCTGAATGAAATGAAATAAGTAGGAGATTTTTTTTGCAAGTTTTAAATTATGAAACTGCAAAGTTACTTTTGTCTTCTTAATGTTAATATAATCTCTTTTATAAGAACTAAATCTTAATTGGAACACAGACCTCTGAAATATAATCTAAAGTAATGTTATATCTTCAGACTTTCGAAGAACGAAGTAAAGAAAATTTTAAAATACTGTAAACTCTCTTTTAGACAACTACTCATGGTTGCAGAGGGATTTCGGTCTTCCGTGGAAATGATTATCTTAGAGATGTTTATTTATTTAAGTTCTGAGAAATGCTAGTCAGTTTCAAAACTGTAGGTCTTCTTATGGAAATAGTCATCATGAAAGGGTTCATTGACGTCATATATGATTCTCTTTATTAATTGAAGTACAGTGGAACCTCGGATTATAAACGCCTCACTTCCCGAATAATTCAGTTCAAGAACAAATTATCTGAATATAAAAGAATCGGACGACGGAAGCTGTCTCGAATTACGAACATTTAAATCGGCAACATATGTTAAATCGCGTATCTTTAATAACAACATTATAAAGGTGTTTTAAGGTAACTTATGCCTCATAATTAATACTCAGAAGTTTATGGAAAAATTTTAGTACCTTCCATTGTTTAACTCTCATTAACAAAGCCAACTTACAGGACCATGACTTTGACCTGGAAGAAATTACGCTCATATTGGGTTACAGGTACAGGCAGAGACTTTGAGGTCTTCATCTGTTTTGTAGTGTTTTATTATGTTTATATTGTGTTTCTACAAAAAACCCATGGTCCAAGAAGTTAATAATGAAGATGTGGAGACGTTATAGGGAATCATTAGAATGAGCTCAACAAAGCAATTTCGAAAGAACTACCTTCAGGAAACAAAACAAAAAGGATCCTAATTATCTGGTTCCTGAAATTTGCGCAAAATGGGACAAGATGCAAAGTTTTCACCTAACAGCATCAGCCTGATAAAGTAGTCGCAAGCTACAGCATAAACATTTTCGATGATAATGCCATGCCTCAATTTAGGAATATTTTAAAATGTAAGCAAAACAAAATCACATTGGAAAATTTTTGAATGAAGCAAAGAATCTCAAGCAGAGTGGTGTTAGAAGATGCGCCCTTAAAATGTCTGACATTTTTATAGAAGGATATTCCGCATCTGGATAATAATAACATCTTGCTCCCCATTTTACACTTACGCAGTTTTCTTCGTACATTCTTCTTTTTATAGCTACAATAAGATTAATTTTTTTTTATTGTTTCATCGGTTTGGGGTTAGGGACTTGTGCACAAAGTACTGTTCTAAAGTTTGAATAAGGAATCATCGGGGTTCCAGAATAACTTAACCCATTTTTTATTAATTATGGGGAAAATTGTTTTGTCTTTCGAACATTTAGGACGACGGATAGCCATTAGAAACGAATTAAGTTTATAAACTGTAAGTTTATAAACTGAGGTTTCATTGTGTACCAATAACTACAGTGAATCCTTTTGTAGAGACCATCAGTGCTTTTACAACGACTGTGAAAGTCACTAATATTTTTGAGAACATAAAGAAACGCTGGTACTAAGTATCGTTTTTCTTAGATATCTACTGCCCTGGAAGATCAAAACATACGGAACAATGGATAGCCGTCTTAGAGACATTTTACTGTATGTCCTCTGTTTTAAATGATACATGTGAAATATCCCGCGGCAAGTGGTTGAAACTTGCAATTAACACTTGAACATCTACCTTGAGTTTATACCAAGCTTGATAAAATTTATATTTAAAAGAGAAAAAAATATTTCCGAGCATTATAAAAACCAGTTCTGTTTTTTAACAGTCAACCTGTATTCGAATTTATATGTGAAAACTAGTTCTGTATTTTAGCTTGGAGCCGTCCGGTCCTTGCTGATTATTTGCGTGGAGACCAAATGGAAAGATATGCATCCGTGTGCCCTGAGAGCTCTCACTGTGCTGAGTTGTGTGCCTGCCTCTATAAGGAATTTTGAAGAGGTAAAAAATCTTATTCCCTTCTCTTCCTCGATTACTTCTGCATGCATCAGTATTATACATAATATTGGTTATTCATTGTACCATTGTAATACTTAAACTATTCTTAAAAATACTTTCGCCTAGCAGTTCTTCATTAGAACTTACTTCTTAAATGTTGAAATGTTATCTTCTTGACCACAATCAGTGATTTACTTACACAAATACAGATTAAACTTCGACAAACTTTAATTGTGCCCTCCTATTGGGTTACAACTAAGGCGACAGTCTACACATTTAAAAATCGATTCCTTACCGACTGTTAACAATTCTTGTCTTAAATGTAATACCAAAATCAAATCTTCTGAAAGATGATGCCTATTTTTATTCGTAGCAAATCACCAGAGTGGTAGTTATCGACCTCAGACGACAATGGAAATCGATGTGGTATCCGACCAAAATGAAACCTTTCCCAACACAGTCAGTCAGCTGGAGCAGCATTAACAGTTACGAATAGTAAGGCGGTTTTTCCCTCAACAAAGCATCACAGTTAACCTTCGCTAGCTTGTAAACTGTCACACGTGCTTTAATTTGCATAACTGTTCGATATAAATGTTATATGAATCAAAATAGAAGAGTGTTTAAGTTGAACTTAACTACTATTGAAACTTAAAATAAATGGCATAACTGCAAATTTTCTGAATCATTCTTGCTACTACTAAAACATAATCAATTTAAATAATTCGAAAAAATTAGATAAAGGCCGTTATTTGACGAAAGGAACAGGATTCTTAAAAGTATTGGATATTTTTAGCTATACGAGAACAAATACATACGAGAATCACTTTCGCTATCCTCCATAAATATGAACCAGTTTGGCAAACGCTCCATGAAGATGCCCTGCCCTACTCCTTAGCCGGATAACCCTTGTGTATTTTTCAAAATTAATTAATCGACAAAAAAGCTAATCCATTAGGCATTTTACACTTAGATCCATCAGGACTGTGTGTTCGGTGCATACTCTTGGCGAACATATTCGTGAATTAAACTGAGTCCTGATCTTGAACAGGGAGCTGAATGCAGCTATGTTCTGTGGTAGAAAACTGTGGTTAAGTGGTAGAAGAACTACACGTAAGAAGGATTTAAAATCCTCTTTTATTAAACCACAATTATATACAGCCACTTCCCAACTCGTGAGGGATACAGAAAATAATGACCGCACTTGGGTCTAAACTGAACAATCAAATAACTCAAACTAAATTTAAATAGAAATTAAGTAACCGTTGCTCACAGAGCTATGAACGCGAGGTTGGCCTCTATGCTAAAGGATTCGTAGCAAGATTTAACTAATATTAACCACTTAGATTTACTTCAATAAGTAATAGAGTAACAGCGCTAAGGCTTAGAATTTAAATACTAGCTAGTCAGGCGAACGTCGAACAGAGCAGCTGTGATCCGAGACTAAAAGCTCTCTCACACTGAGAGGTTCCTACCTATCGCTTAAATATAACTTGGCTCCACTTCAAATTAGCATAAAGCTGAAACGCGCGCTTATTCTAACGGGAAGTTGAAATAAGAACAGATAGGAAAGTCAAATTAAAATAAAACTTTGTTAGTTTAAACTAAAACCTTACAGCTGAAGCCGCGAAACACTGGTCCCTTGTTCAATTCTTAGTTACTGAACTGCTGCCTGTTCGAGTTTTTTACGGCTATGTGAAATAGAAATATCAACCATTTTTCCTTAGAAGGTCCTCAACAAAGGAAGCATTTCTGAAAGCCTTCGATTGTTTCTACGTAATTAACCAATAAATCCACTGAATTTCCAATACACGATAAAATTTCCGGTGTTCAATATAATCTTTTGAAGTTGTTTGTTTATTACATCAAATATAAAATATAGAAAAAATAATAGGTGACCAAAATTAAGAAATTTAACCAAACTGGCAAGCTATACATGCATAAGGTAATGGTAATTCAAGATATCAATACACTTGTAAAAATTCGTTCAATCTTTACTGAGAAGTTACTGAGTGTGATAGTTTACTTGGGAAAGGTTAATATATTAAATTAGGAGAGAATAGCCGGTATAGTTGATCTCTTTCTTGCCTTCAATGCAAAGGGGGGGGGTAAAATATTATAATTTTCTTTAGATCTTAATAATTGTGGACGAACAAACATAAAACAGATACAAATTGTTCGAAAACAATATCTACACTTTTTGAACATTAATAACAAAGAAATCTGTTGAAGAAAATTTGCTTGAACATTTTGTATTTAAAGCTTATATACGCTTTTTATGTAATATCAACGCTTTTTGAACTCTAATAACAAAGAAAAATATTGAAAATAATTTTATTGGATATTTTGTATCTGAAGCTGTATTGTACTAAAGCTGTATTTGAAGCTCCATCCTGCAGTTCGCTGGAACTGATATACACAAAATGGCAAGAGCCAGTATCGATTTTTCTCTTGCAACGGAATTGGATTTTAAAGCGTTATTGAAAAACTGAGAATATGTGTAAAGTGCAAAGGCTATAAAGTACAGAATTAGATCTTGTAATGACCGCAAGATTATATGACAAATCTGAGACAGAAGGAACTGTGTGCTATGTGAAGCAAGGACGATACAACATGAAAAAAAAAAACCTAACAGTGATTGAAGGAACTGTAGAGGCGTGTTACAGACTTTCAGGAAATCGAATAGAAACGTCACGGACATTAAATCATACGAGACATACAACTCAGACTATCTGTGCTTTCCTTTCCCGTGTGAATCATAACCACTGCTTTGTTGATACAGCGTTGCTGACTATGGATTGCCGCTAATGATGTTACTTTGAACATGTGCAACGTTACCGTATGTTGACACCAAAAACAAATTCATATTGCTCTTATTAACATTTCTATTCAAAGTAAATAAATATTATTTTAGGACATCCTATATTATTCTACGTGCGCATGTTACATTTTGGAACTTTTCTTACAGAGTGGAGGCGTGGACTGTGTGTGTGATGTCTTATGCGACGAGAAGTCAGCAGAAGGGGCGCGGAGTGAAGCTGCAGGCCTTGTGGCCCAAATCACGGCTCCTTGGACAGATGGAAGTAGTTACGTACTTCGAAGCATCACCCAAAACGCCGACAAGCTTGTCAAGTCCATTGCAAGTAAGTTTCCAGTAAATATTCTTCATAACATCAAAAAACTGAATAGAAATACAATCAACTCCCGAACTATCCGGAGGGCGGACGAACTGAGTTGTAGATTAACAGGGCCCTGTTTTGATAAGTTTATTTACTGCGGAGAGTCCTCCTTTCTAATTATGTTTGTTCTCCTGTTAGTTGAAGTGTGTTCTTTTTATTTTGAATACTGATTTAATTTACGTAGCCAAATAAACTTAATATTAAATTACTTTAAAATTTAGATAACTTGCTAATAGTATTTTTCTATTAATTATAATACATTTTCTAACAGTACTTTTCTATTAATTATAACGTAATTCTTTAACACTTTTCTATTAATTATAATATACGTTCCTGTGGTTTTCTCTCCCTTTTTAAGCATTTTCGGATTTGAGATAACCGGGGATATTTTCCTCGATATTGCTTCGGTAAATCTGGAGATGAATGTGCTTAATTTTGGACATTGCATTTTTTAAATTCTTGAATGAATTTATAAAACAGTGTTTTAAAATTTCCTTGGAAATGAAGTATGCAGTATGCTATGTTTTCACAGCAAAGAAAAAAGGGATATCAGATCATCAATTTTTCTCTCAAAATTTTTTATGTAAGCAAAACTGCGATAGGTTACAGTTTATTACACAGTTTTTATTTAGATGCTTAAGGTAAAATATTTCCCCAAAGCAATGGAAATTTTTTTAGCCCAAAGGGGCAATTTGCAAAGAAGGGATATTAATTTCGTTTTGGCATTTTGCGTTGGTTCGCTATAAACGGCGTTTCGCTTTTCAGATTGCTGCCACCAAATATTAGAGCTTTGCATTGTATTTAAAGAAATTAAATAATAAAGAATCTCCATGAATGTATGTTTCTCGCACTCTAAAAAAACAACAGTACCGAAAGACATCAAATTTTGAATAACGTCGTCCTCCACTCGAATATGGGCATCTGAAAGCCTAAATTTAGAATTGTTTTTATTATCTATTTCACATTTTGTAAAGATTTAACGAATTTTTGATTAACAGACTCAACGATTTCAAAGCGAGCAGTGGCAACACTGTACGAAGGAAAAAAAATTATCTCCAGAGCGTGAGATTCTGTATCGGAAATTTTTAAAGATATGCTCCTTGTAAATTATTTTGTGATATTGCTGTTTAATTGAATTTTATGGTTTAAGTGCGAAGAACATGATATTTGATAAATAAAGGTAACACACACAAAAGAAAAAGCTCCTTTGGTCGTAATATAAAATCTGAAAGTTTTTTTTTTTTTTGACTGAAATCTGGAAAGGAATTTTAGGAGATTGTGTATCGGAAATTCTGAAGATATGCTCTTTGTAAATTATTTTGTGATATTGCTGTTGAGTTGAATTTTATGGTTCAAGTGCGAAGAACATAATATTTAATAAATAAAGGTAGCACACAAAATGTTAAAAAAAACGCCCCTTTGGACGTAATTTAAAATCTGAAACCATTCAGATTTTCTTTCTTTCTTTTCTTTATAATACATACAAAAATACCGATTTCTGACAAACTATTGAATGAAGCTGAATTAATAGCTGGAAAGGAATTTTTACCCATTTCTACATAACCGATTTTCTAAAACCTTCACATACACACTTATATATTTATCGTGGGAATGTAATATTTCACAGCAGTGTTCCCCCTCCCCCACAAAAGGCAATACAGATATTTCATTTTTATTTATATATTTTTTATTTAATGTTAAAATCATCCTAAAGAGAATTTAGTGTATTCTGAGTAATCTGTGGATAGAAACTAATTATTAAAATACAAAGAAATCCAGCTTTTTAACCAAGTAATCTGAAAAATCTTGAATTCTACCTTGAACCGTGTATACCTTGAACACACGACGTAGAATTCAAGATTTGGATGTACCGAGAAAACTTCTCGATACAGTAAACTCTCTCTCAGACATTAATGCTTTAAAACATTGAGTTCTCTAAGACATTAAGTTTTCTGTGGTTAACTGTGGTACACAAAGAAGACAAGGCAATGCTTTTAAGACATCGTCATGCTCAGTGTCAGTAAATGGACGAGTTCACAAAGGGTAATATATTAGGCCTCGGTACAGCCTAGCTGTTTTGTTCTTGCTCCCGTATTGGGAAACGCAGGCTGATGCCACAATTATTATCCGGATTTGACGACAATGGACCAAGGAAGAGAGTATGCAGCGCCTTAAAGGCCCCGGAGGAAGGAGAAAGACCCCATAGCTCATTAACTGCGGTATCTGACTGACGGTCTCCAAATGGAGACATTTTGCGAAATATACAAATGTTTTCACTGTTCCAGTATAGACACGCGCAATTTCGCGATAATTGGCTGATATACATTTGGTACCCAAATGGCTTCTAATAACTGCGAACTAATGTACTTGAAAGTTTGCAATGGTCTCGCAGTAGAATTGGGTAGGGAGGCGAATGAGATAGTGTATTCTTCAAAAAGAATCTCGCTTCTGCCTCACCAATGTGTGAAGGATGTGGAGGCAACACGGCCACTGAGAGGATGCTTCGGCCGGTTCTGAGAAACACATGATCCGTCAACATGTAATAATGGTTTGAAGTGCCATTATTGCTAACAGCCATTCATCTCTACTGCGGATTACAGGCACATTAACGGGACGCTGCTGTATTGATGACGTGCTGTAGTTTTTTTCTTTTTCTATATCTTCAAGGCAACAGAAGCGCCATGGTCGTTTGGTTCCTAAAAAAATATCAGATTATACTAATTCGTGCTATACAAGCCAAGAATTAGCCCACACACAAAAAAGGGGGGGATTAGGTTTTTTGGGGGGGGCAACTAAGAAAACATTATTGGAGGAGTTAAGGCAACAAGAATCACCATAATGTTCATAAATATGCAGACTAGTTTCGATGGTTTAAATATAAAAACCTTCAACTTCAGCTGCAAAAGTGCAAAGTGCAACTGAGGAAAGAGAAGCCTGTGATAACAATGGGAAAAAGGAAGCTAAGCTATTGGCGCCATCTATTGATAAGAATGAAAACAGCTGCGAAATATTTCTTTTAAAGCTGAGGGTAAAGAAATTGGAATTGGGATTGTGAATGAGAACTGAAAGACTTTTATAAGTGTTCTTAGAAAATATAATTCGTCAATGGAAGAATTGTTTTTTGCTAATAGTCGTAAATTTCTTAAAACATTTTTTTTGAATTTTTGAACCGTCGTTCGAAGCATTCTTTTGGTTTATTGATGTACGAAGGATGCCTGGATTCAATATACCATTTTAATTTTGATGATTCCATATTCTCCATTTTCAAAGCTTTATTACAAATTAAGCAAAGAGGTTGTTTATACTATCACAGTTGTCGAAAATAAAGCCACATTGGAGGAAATATCTCATCATACTTTCTTTTTCGCATCATAGATGTCTCTGCCTGATTGCTAGATCCTGCTTGAAGAAAGTTTGTAGCATTGTCAACTGCCATCATTGCCTTTGTTACTCAAATTCAGCCCTAAAGAATATTTTTATTTTAAAGGGTAACATCCTCTCATAATAATTTTTCAAATAAAGAGGGTCTTGCTGTGCTATGATAATAGGGAGGCAGCCGCATCGGGCGGCACAGTGAGAGGCGGCATAAGCAGCGAAAACAAGACGTTTAAAAATGGCTTTCCGAAGACTTGTATCATACTAAGAATACTTACAGCACGGCTGTGCAAATAAATGAGAAACGTAATCGACCAAATTCATAATTATTCAAATATATACAAACTTTAGTCGAACGCAATGCTATACTGTTATTGCGATGTACACGTTGTTGCGATGAAACAGAAATAAATTAACAATACTGGAAAGAGCATGATCACTACATTATTCACAGGGATGCCGACCTTATTCTCGGAGTGACTATGCCACACAGGTGCGCCGAGACCATGCGTTATATATCTGAATATACACTCACGTTTGTGAAAATTGCAACACCATGAAGGACTTACGCGAGTGAGCTGAAATTTTCAGGAAATGCAAAGTAGCGCATGATATGCAAATGATTAGAATTGCAAATCCGTAGCGCATGCGTATGCTGAGCAGCGCCCTCTGAACGGCTGATGGATCCGAATAAATAGACGGCTGTAGCGAGGCGTGTATGGTTATCGGTGGTTATCTGCTAGTGGTAAACGTTAACTCAATCTGTACTTATGCCTCGTCGACGAAAGAGAGCGAGATTTGAACAACTTACAGAGTTTGAACGAGGGAGAATCATCGGCCTTCGTGAAGCTGGATTGTCGTATCGTG
>KK119891.1:134574-155312 GCA_000611955.2 Stegodyphus mimosarum
TATATATATATATATATATATATGCGTTATATTTCTAATCTTAATACCATGCGTTATATATCTGAATTAAATCTTCGGGATCCCAACACTTCCCTTTGCGACCCCATTTGGTGTCCCGATCCGCGGTTACTGTTCTAAAGAATTTGTACTTAAAGGACACACATATCGTTATATGTAAGTATTGTATTATTCATTTAGAAGATATTAAAAAGCGTACGAAACATTCGGCTACTGATAGTCATATAACGAAGAAAAATATATCCAACCCAAACCGATACGGGATTAATCGGCAGACTACAGTTGTTGGTAGTTTTGTGTCAAACTGGAAAAAGAAGAAGGATACAATGAAAATGTATTTAAAAGTCAATATTCCTCTACATAAATTAGATTACTTAGCCATGCTTAAATAGTTAATAAAACTTGTGCCTGCTTCAAGTAATCTTCTTTCTGGAGATATTTTGAGACGTCAGAATACAGCAATCATGTTTTTTGCAAGTGAAAAATTTTTAGACGCTATTAATTTTCTATTTGCTCTCAAGCAATAGTTGGCACAGTGAAGGAATGTGAAGCAGAATAGTCTTAAGTATAATACTAGATTCGCTTCCCATTCCCTTAACACAATCGTCTGCCATTCTGCCATCTTCTGCTATATTGCTAGAACGTATCGTATACCATCAGCACATTCACTTCTGTTGATGCCTCGCAGCGACCTCCTTACAGCATGGAAAACCTTTGCTTTATTGCTGTAATGGACCCTAATTGGATGTTTCGTTTTGGTGAAGAGGTCATAGTCATAGAGGTTTATATCTGGTGAATATGACCAACACTTCCTGATAGAACGGTTGCTATGACGGGTGTTACGGTATCTGAGACATCATCTGCCTTCAGGACTCTGGAAAAAATGGCGGCACTTACTGGCGACGAATCCCATCAGTCTCCGTTACAATGAGCGGTATCTTAATAGGAGCGCTGTCACAAAGTTCTTGCGACGATGACTATGACATACTCACATAAAAGAGTCCGTATGATTTATGATTTCTTAGTCAAAATGAAAAACAAATCACTGCAAAGGTTCCATTACAACAACAGAGAAGTGATCAACAGAAGTAGACAGTGAATGAAGGTGTACAACACTATCCAGAAATTTGGCAGAATGTGGTATACCCATAACAGACGATTACTGTATTTATTTGCGTATTTTTCCCTCTAGCTTTTCTGCGAGGGGAAGTGCAAAGTCCTAAAATTTCTTAAATAAT
This sequence comes from Stegodyphus mimosarum, assembly GCA_000611955.2. Taxonomy (NCBI): domain Eukaryota; kingdom Metazoa; phylum Arthropoda; class Arachnida; order Araneae; family Eresidae; genus Stegodyphus; species Stegodyphus mimosarum. Next base: position 135,831 of record KK119891.1, read on the forward strand.
TCAAGTTATTTTCCCCTTCCTGAAAATCTATTAAAAGAGGGCTTTCATAAATTTTAAAATGCATTTGTCCATGGAGTGATTTTTTTTGTCTTATTAATTAATTTACTTGTGGATTTGGTGTACTTAGGCTCTGAGTAATGAAGCAGTAATAGTGAAAAGCTACAAGAAAACGAAGATATGTAATGTTATTGATGGCTGTGAAGATCATTGCACGTGAAAAGGCAAATCGAATGGTGAAGACGATGACAATAGTGATGATGGCGACAACTTTCAAGCTGTAGAAGACAACGCAGACAGCACTTCAGCAGTAATAGTGAAAAGCTACAAGAAAACGAAGATATGTAATGTTATTGATGGCTGTGAAGATCATGGCACGTGAAAAGGCAAATCGAATGGTGACGAAGACGATGACAATAGTAATGATGGCGACAACTTTCAAGCTGTAGAAGACAACGCAGACAGCACTTCAGCAGTAATAGTGAAAAGCTACAAGAAAACGAAGATATGTAATGTTATTGATGGCTGCGGAGATCATTGCACGTGAAAAGGCAAATCGAATGGTGACGAAGACGATGACAATCGTGATGATGACGACAAATTTCAAGCTGTAGAAGACAACGCAGACAGCACTTCATGCAACATTAAATGATTTGAGACCTAGAGAGTAATAGAGAACAACGATAAGAGCGGGCGAGATGAAGATACAGGCAATAGAAATGAAGATATTTTATTAGATATTATTATGTTAATTGTGCTTAGTTTTCTTATTGGAATGTTTCTTTCTGTTAAATAAATAATATTGTGATAGTTACCGGTAATTCAGCCAAGAATGTTTTCAGTTGTTCTGTTTTGTTTGTTATACAGTTAGACACGTCCTTTCGAGTTTATTCACACAGGGGTTGAATGGTGTAATCACCAGGATACTCGGGCACGGAGCCGAACCTCTGTCAAAACGGATTGCAAAATTTATTATTATTCATAGGTGCGAATAATTTAGATGTAAAGTACTAAATTTCAAAATTAGTTCACTACTATGATATTTCACTAGCATGGTAAGAGTTCAGATGCTCAAGCGGTGCACGCAGGTTCATTATATAATCCCATATGTACGGGGAGCTCTTGACGAAGAAATAACGTGGCAAGAAAGAATAAACACGTAAGGTAAATGGGATCAGAAACAGCAATCGAAAAATACATTAATATAAGAAAGTAAAGATCGAACAGTTACATAAGTGACATCGTATCTACATTAAGTTATTAAGAATGGCAATACGTCTCTTGACATTTTCAAGACAGCAGTTTTGGAAGTTATATTATTCGCATAATTTTCCCCTTACGATTTTCGCAGGATAAAATTAATAAAAAAAAGAAGGAGACATACACGAGTAAATATGATATATTGGGGATTGTAGGTGTTCGCCTATGGTAATGAAATGTTTTCAAGCTATCGTTTCGTTGCCACTTCTTTTTAGCCAACCATTGAAGATTCTGGAAAAATGCTGCCATATAAAAACTGAGCTACTTAAGATTCAGACTGTAGCACCACATTACGATAGACTCAGTTTGTTATACGTGTTAGCGTATTTGCAACAATTTTTGAAGGAATCCTGCAACAGTTTGTGAATCGCGTTGCATTGAAACTGCGCTGTATATCTACTGCACTATTGAAAACATCAATTTCACCAATTTAAATTATTTGGCTTACAAACATATGCAAGACAGATACCGAGGAACAGAAATTATTTACTCAGTGACAGAAGGAATATTTTTTATACAAACAGGGATCTGTAACTGACTATGGTAAAACCATAAAACTTCCGTCTTAAAGGCAGAAAGTCATAAATTTCCTTAAAGAAAATATCTATTTTTTTCCTACTTATAACTTCGCAAAAATATGAATTCCTCCAACAATTCGTATTCGTTGAGGCCATGAATATCTGCAGGTGACTCGACTGATTTTACTGTATGCTTCGTCTGCATGGGTAGCTACTGTTAGAACTAACAGACTTAAAAAAATGAAAAACAAATTCTAGGAAGTATTCTGAACACTGCTTGCTTTATTAAAAATACTGTCCTTCATGTAGATCTAAACATCAAAACAACGAGATTCTCATCTCATTGTAAAATTTTACAAGAACCTCGGAAGCCACAACTCTACCTTAATTAATTGTTTAAAAGACTAGGCTTAGCACGATTTGATATAGCAAATATTTTTGTAGCGTTTTCATGCAACGTTCACAGTGTGAAATGTTAAAATGTTTGCCTGCAAATTTACAGATTTCTGCTTTAAAAACAGGCCCCATTATGTAATTTGCAAAAATGCTATTAAAGGCCATCTATGGCAGTATGCTAAAACTGTGGCAATATGCTATTAAGAATATCCGATCTATATTTTTATTTTCATTTTCTTTAGATCTAGCTTCAAAGACAGAAAGCAGTGAAGTGTTTCTGCTATCCTCTGCAGCATTGGCTAATCTTTCATTTTCCGAAGAAGTCCTCAAAAGGATGAAGGAAAACAAGGTGCTGGAAATTTTAGTGAATGCCTGCAGAAATAGTCCTCATGCAGCTTCTCTTTTTATTAAAGACCAGGTGAGTATTCCTTTATTTCAAAGAAAGACGTGTCTTTGATGTGTTCTGGGAATGATTTTTGAATGTCAAATTAAATTATATTTCGATGCCAGGATGTTTAAACTATTAGTCGTTGTGGTGTCTCTGTTAATTTATTTTCTTAATATCATCGGAATAATGGTTTGCAAAAAAAATATGTAGTCAAGTACAAACTTATACGAAGAAAATAGATGAAAATATTTTAATTCTTTCAAAGGCGTTATTTCATTCTTCAGACTGGATATTTCTATTTTAAATACACTGCTCGACATTGAAAATGCAACACCAAGAAGGAGTGGTCAGAAAGTGATGAAATTTGGAAAAAAGACAGAAACAGCAAGAAGCAATAAGTGATCTTTTTTTCAAAATGATAGTCAGAATACGGAGTCTGCAAACGGCGTCTAATCACATCCCACACATGTTCGATTGGTGACAGGTCAGGAGAGTACGATGGCCAGGGAAGCATGTGTATACCTTGCAGAGCATGTTCGCAGGTGCGTGCACTGTGTGGTCGGGCGTTATCCAAAATTGCATTAGGCAGTACCTGAAGGTAGGGGATTGCCACCGGCCGCAGCACATTATCCAAGTATCGTTGGGCCGTCATAGTGCCTTGAATACGGACTACAGCTGACCTAGAATCGTAGGCAATAGCGCCCCGAACCATTATGCCACGTTATCGCGCGGTGGGGCGTGCCACAGTTACTGCCGGATTAAATCTGTCTCCACGTCGACGCTACACACGTATGCGGCGACTGTCACTGGATAAACAAAAGCGTAACTCATCTGAGAACACGACGTTTCGCCATTCTGTCATCCACATCGCTCCAGTCCGGCACCATTCTAGACGTTGGCGTCTATACTGTGGGATCAATGGTAGTCTTCTTAACGGACGCCGTGCGTGCAGGCCATGTTCAACCAGTCGACGGGAAATGGATTAGACGGTCGACACGGGAACATCCAAGGTATCTTGCACATGCTGCAGAATCGCGGTACAAGTGACTTGCGGGATCGCCACAGCTTGTCGGCGGATGCGTCGATCCACGCGGGCTGACGTCACTCTGGCTGCACCTGCACCCTTCCTTCTTCCCACATTTCCTTGTTCCAACCATGTTCGCCATAGCCGATGCACCATGCTCGCATCCATGTGGGTATGAGCTGCGATTTGACGTTAGGACCAAACCGCCCTTCTCAGTCCGATCACCATACCCCTCGTAAAATCGTCTATCTGCTGGAATTGCCTTCGTTAACGGCGGCCTGGCATTCTCTCCTATTACACGTATCCTCCGGAACAAAAACCAACTTTCTTCGACAATTCATCTGGCAGAAACAACGACACGAATATTGCCCATTCTGCACGTTCCTTCCCTTATATCTTACTTCACGTGCGTCGGAGAGTTGCGCATTTCACATCATTCGCATATCTCAACGACGTGCGTCTACTCTAAAATTTGCATAAATTTCTAACCACTCCTTCTTGGTGTTGCATTTTCAATGTCGAGCAGTGTAAGAAGAAACGCAATGGCTTCATTTCTTTGCAGAATGAAGAGAAGGATATTCATTCCTAAATTGATTTTCAACTCATCAGAAGTTGGCATATTTTTGGATTATCCGCCCCATTGTTGCACAAAAAAATCGCCAACTTATTAACGTCTCTGCGAATTGTCAAAAAATATTTGTATCTTTGTGGGTCATAATATTATGTTAATAAGTAATATAAAAAGAAGCACTTTACAAAAAGCAAAACACTTTATGAAGGGGGGAAGAAAATATCTGTAGGGCCTATGTTTACACTTTTAAAACTGGTGGCTGCTGTTCAACGAAATGACTGTTATATAATAAAGCGTATAAATACTCGTGGGTAGTACTCTCAAGCGTGAGCTGGCTATTGCCGCGTGCATACTCGTAAATGCAACAAAAGACAGTTTTGCCAAATATTAAAATCTATAGTGGGATATGATCCAAAAACGTCGAAGCTGGTGTCATTTTGACTCGGCCAGGACGGCTTACATTTATGAAATCAACACTATATAAAATCATTTCTACATAATAGCAATGTATAAAAATGAAATTTCAATACTGAGTGAGAAAGTTAATGCACATTTACCACCTGCACATAATCGTAAGAGATTTATAATAAACTGCATAAGGTCAGCAAGACGGAAAGAAGAGGATGTATACCAGAACTTTCCACAGCACTTTTGCATGTGCAATCCTACTGCATTTACTGTACAGCTGTCAACATCCACACGGTGTGTGACTGACTTTGCAAAAGATCGACATCGAAATAGCACTGACACGGCGTGAAATCGACAACGTCATAGGTTCGACACAGCGTATGTTTGACAACGGGCATAAAAAGAAATTGGCTGTCTGTAATTAGCTGAAGGATTTGGTAATAAAAGGAAAAGAATAATCAAGAGAGAAAGAATTTGTTTAGTTATTTTTAGGGTACCTGAACAAGATCAATACCAGCATAAAACTGAAACCGGTTTTTGAGCCGTCATATTAATTGTATTGCTGTATGACGAGGTACCCATTATGTGGTGGGACTTCGAGTACCCATCATGTGGTGGGACTTCGAGTACCCATCATGTGGTGGGACTCGCTGGGACAAGGATGATGTGAGTGATGCATTTGCCTAAGGAACTAGGAGAGGCTACATGCGAAAAATATTTTTTTTAAATCCAATTTTAAAAAAAGAAGTTTTTTTCAATAGACAAAATTATTTACATATTAATTAATTAATTTACGTTATTATTTGATTTTATAAATATTTCAAGAAACTTCATTCAGCATTTTAAAAACATATTTCTATAACTAGCCATGAATTCCAAAAATGCAATTAAATTAAAGTTTTTTTTTAATAAAGGAACTCAATTAACAACAGATAAATAGACAATGCTATTCCATTTTCAAAGGTGATAAGGTTTATTTTCGCAGTATTCCATATCCATTATATAACCTAGTAATTTAAAGTTTAAACGAATTTATAAGAACTCGTGTAGTAATTTGTTAGACGCAGAAAAAACTGCACTTACTTTTACAGCGGAATTTTAGTTCTGTTTTGTAAATGCTACATTAAAAAAATTAATCAAAAACAAATTTTAAAAACCGTTCGATTTCAGAAATTCCAGGAAGTAAAGCGACTATGCGTATAAATCTCATACCCCATGGCATCGCTATGTAAGCAGAATTTTAATTAGCTATTCTAACAAGCACGAGCATATAACGTTCCAGCACTTTACGAACGTTGCTTTTTAAATTAGAACATGATTTTCATACGGTGCCGGTGTACTCTGATAAAGGTCTTTCTGTTCGAACAATGGCCGGCTTGCATAAATGTGAAAGGCACCGTCACGAAGGCATCAGACTTAATAGAGGATATTAATTTTTTAGATATAAAAATTTACCGTTAAAAACTGCTACAACAATTTATAGTATTTGATTAAAAACAGTTACTTCAAAATTTATTAAATAAGAACAATGCAATCATTCCCCACAATGAAAGGAATAAATAAACATCCATGCATGCATCCAAATTATTCATTATTTAACGTCAAAGATTAGTACTGCTGGAATGGAATACGTCTGGCTTTCATTTATTCGGATTTTAGATAGTTAGTCGGATTTTAGTGTTAGTGAGTATTACTGTAACAGTTAGCATACTCAGACTCTTTTCTGGAGAATGCTTGCTCAAATCCAATTGAGCACAATAAATGTTTCCAGATTTCCAGTTTCTGAATAGTTCTTATTTCTACTTTTAGACAGCAAACACACCCACGATTAGTTAAAGAATTTCATTATGACCGGTTTTAGTGACATAGACATGCCACTAAAACTGGTCATGTGGGCCAATCTGGGAATGATTATAGTCAACCAAAACAACCGGCATCTTTTCTTTAATTATATCTAACGCCGCGTTACTTATCTTTTCGTCTTCGGTAAAATAATATGCATCCTTATAAGGTATTTCTCCCGCCTTCTTAGCATGCCTTCGTGGTGTAGTGGTCGTCACACTCGGCGTGTATTGGAGAAGTCGAGTCGCAGCGAAGGCATTGCTCATTTTTCATCTCTCCTGCTTTCTAAAAATACCTAATGTCTCTACAGCCTTAATTCTGGATTTTGATACGACGGGATATCATTCTCTGAGTTCATAAAATATTTCCACATATTGTTGACATTTTTACGGTCAACTCTCGATGTCATGGCCCGGTCTAAAAAGGTGTGTTGAATACAGAACGGTGGGAAAATGATTCTCATAAACCATGAACTTAAAACAAAAATGTGTACGGTGAAGGCAAAAAGAAAAATAGGTTGAATAATAGTGTAGAGACATAAGGTACTTTTGAAGTAAGAGAAGAGACAAATGTGCAATGCCCTCCCCAGGACTCGAACCTAGATCTCTCGAATACGCGCCGAGTGTGCTACCGTTACAATATGAAAGCATGCAGAAAGGAGGAAAAAATACCTTAGAATAGCAGTGAAATTAGATCATGCCATTTGTGGGGTTGTTTTCATGCACAATAATGCGTAATTTATATTGTGAGTAATCTGGAATCTAATCTGAAATTAATTGTGACAAAGCGATTTTTTTGATAATTTATGTACATTTTTGACAATTATATACAGTTTTTTGATAATTATATACACTGAATAATAATAAAATTAACAGAAATATGTCGTCCTTTAACATAAATGACTTCTATAATGCGCTTAGGAATAGACTCTACTAGTCTTGCGCATGTAGGTTTTACTTCCTCATCATGGAAACACATTTTTATAATATTCTTAATCATGTGCTCTTTTGTATAGGACAGTCCAATTTGCTAAGATGTTCCGTGAGAATGTGTCACGAGTTTTCGACCAGATTCAAGTCTGGTGAATTTCCAGGCCAATCTAGCACAATAATTTTATTTTCCGACTTGAATCTTCTAACAGATTTTGAATTATGGCGTAGGACTAAGTCATGTTGATATATCCTTGCAAAGGTTTTCGAGAATGCCCGAATCCTACGTTTTAAAATTTCCATATACTTCGATAACATTCCGTCAGTAGGAACTACTAGATTTCCAGTGCCATCTGCAGTGAGAACACCCCAAAACATTGGGATTTCAAGGCACTTTATGGTTTATCGAATATGTTGAAGTCTTATTGATTCACCCTTGCTTCTTCTAACAACGTAGATGTCCAATTATGAAAGAAATAAATGAGTCTCGTCGTTGAAAATTACCTTTTCGCAGTCATTTGTTGTCCAAGAGTTGTACTGTTTGGCCTACAATAAGCGTTTTACTTTAGTTAACCTGTTAAATATTATTTTTAATAGGCCTTTCTCGCATACGACAGCAGAGCGATGTCTACGCTGCAGATATGAAAGATGAATATCAATACTAGTGGATAATAGATCTCTTTTAAGTTCTTTTCTAGTTTTTATACGATTAATAATGTCATTTCGGAGTAGGAATCGATCAGATTTTATAGTTGCTTTTCTTTCTCTTCCATTTGTGTCCTTCCTTTCTGGAGAAAATGATCCTTACATTCTGTCTTGTCAGAATTAGAGAAACGCTCGATTTATAACTTCCGCGACAGTATTTCTTACAGTTATGGATGTGTGACTGTTAAGTGCGATAAACTTTATTCTCTTTCTAGGCGTCATATCCTTTTTTAGTATACTAAAATGAATAAACGCAAAATGCTGTTAAAAAGTATGCAAAAGTAGTTTCCTCTTCTCACAACTTCTGCTTAACAAGCAAGCTTAAAAATAGTGCGACAATCCTAATTTATTGTTTAAACCAGTTCCAAGTAGTTATGAGGTATTTTCTCCCTCCTTTCCGCATGCCTTTGTGGTGTAATTGGAAGTACACTCGACGCGTATTCCAGAGATCCAAGGTTCGAGCCCCGGCGAGGGCCCCTGCTTTAAAAAGAAAAAAAGAAAGAAAGAGAGGAAAGAGGAAAAAGAAAAAAAAAGGGTGGAAAGAAACTAATGACTCTACAGTGGCGCACGAACTAAAAGGTGGTGGACGATAATTCGTCACCACCAGGATTTAGCGATTGGATACCCTAATCTCCAATCGCCCTTTAAAATAATCTGATGTGTATACCACATGACTTCCTTGTACGGAATATTAAATTATACGCATTTTGCACTTCATTTAAACTTATTGGATTGAATTAAACTACTTTGTTGATAGCGCATAAACCGCAATAGAATAAATGCACCTTTAAAATTCACTATACTTGCTTACCATAGCGACACTCTGGCGCTAGGTTCACTTAACAGCGTTACATCTCATTCATTTTATAACTCAGAATGCACAAAAATTATGTATATCACCTAAGAATTATCAAAGTTACCACATGTTCTATTCAAATACTATGATAAATCCAAAACTATGTATAAAAGAAACTAAACAAACAAACAAAAGGAACAGTTATTCACAGACGATTCAGTATTTTTCATTCAATTAATTCAGATCTCACTTCGCAACAAGGTAAAAATACATAAAACTCAAAATATCTATATTAAAATTTACGAAGTAAATCTTAAACATTTATTTCCTCGAATAAATTCCACAATTGATTAATCATGATTTAACTCGCAGTAATAAAAGAAGACTTTATCTTTGTTGTTCAAAGCGTAGTTTCTCTAGATTGGCAATAAATCCACTACTCTCCTAAGCTTCAAATGTAAACAAATACGGCTGCCATACGAAAAATCATTAGGCTTACCGCACTTAAACAACTTTTAAATTGTTGATAATTCTGCAAATCTTGCATGCAGATTTACTAAAGGCATAAAAACCTTAACCGGAAGATAAGAACAACATAACTCCATCATTTTTAAAGCAAAAAATACTCAATTTACCAACATATAAGAATAAAAAAACTGACCTCACTGAGCCGAGTAAGAGAAGGCCGATTGCAACCAAAGTACAAGGTGCACATATACATGTTATAGCAGTCCTATGTACAAAATTTCAACGTTGTGAGGCTACTTGTTTTTGAGTTATACCAGATACATACATACATACGTACGCACGGACGCCACGAAAAAATTTCTTCAGAATCCATTTTAAATCAGTTTTATAATTTTTTTGGGGGGGAGGGAAATAGTCCTTTATTCTGTCCTTACGTGCAGATGTCACGCAAAAACATTTGCATTCGATAACGGTCGAAATGGATATTTTCTTTGAAATATGATATCCGAAAGTTTTCGCGATTACAATACTTCGTACAAGGAACTAAAAAGAAATATACAGGGTATTTTCTCCTTTCGGCATGTCTTCGTGGTGTAATTAGCATGCTCGAGGTGAAGCCCAGGTTCTAGAGGCAAGAGTATTGACATTTTTCACATTCCCTGCTTTAAAAAAATCGTAATATCTTTACATAGTTAAAAACAAACATTTAGATGATATTAACGAAGACAATCTGACAAGCCTGCTGACGCCAGATGGCAACCAACGTAACATTTTGTGAGAATGTCGCTTGTAAACGTTATATAACATTAATTACAAGAAAAGATCTTTTAAAGATTCTTTTTCTAAGGTCATCCATCTTAGAAAAAAAGAAAACTCTGCCAGAAAACAAAACGTTCTAACCAACATTTACGCAAATTTAGCTCAATGGTATTATCCAAGTTCTCTTGTAAACATTGTTGTGTAATACCACCTATAACTTAGTTTTGCATTTCGAATGAAGTTAATTTTTCCGTTATTTACAAAATATTCCTTTTTTGTTTTGAGTACTGTTTCAGTTTATGTAACTAATCGAACTGTTTGAAAACACACATAAATTGCTAACAGCATTTTTGTCTTTTAACAGGGAATATTTTTCTTTACTTTATTTAACTGATTGCCCGATTAACCGTGATTTCAAATTAACGTAAATGTCATTTCCGGTATTACCTAGCAAATCGGGAGATGATTGCATAATTAATTCATATATGAGAGCTTTAAGGAATGCTTTCAAAGAACGTCCGAGCAAACAAGTAGAACCTGAAGTGCACAAGAAGAATGTAAAGAATATATTCTTTTAAAATTTTCAAAACTGCCTATTTTAAAATAGCACCAAACATAGTACTGTTTAGTTAATTAGCATTATTTTGTTAATACTAAAGCTTGAAATTTGAATTAATTGAAAACAGTACAATTCATCCAATATTTTTTCATGGTCATATAATCTAACGGAAAATTATCTCTTAAAATTCTAAACAATCCCATCTAACAATTAAAACAGAATCGAATAAAAATTTTCCCTCCAAACACGGTCATCAAACCCATATCATATTATTTCTTCAAATCCATGTCTTAAAGCAGGAAATCATTCTAAAAGAATTCGCTTTACCACTTAAGATCTGATGAAAATAGATGGACATTATTCTAAAAACTAGAAGTTATTCTTTGGATGAAAAGGAAGGGTGGAATCAATCTGCGGGCCCAGCAACACATTATGCTAGGGAACAAGTCGACAAAACGAATGAAGAAAAGTAGATTCAGGGAATGAACTGTATACTTTGTTGGCTCAAGAACTGAATGTCTCCCATATTCCATTCAATGTCTCTTTTCTTTAATAGATTTTTTTTCTGTAAAATAATGTCTTTTCCTTTTGTATTTAGTACATTGTAATTCTTAAAAAAAAAAAAATCTGATGTGTATACCACATGACTTCCTTGTACCGAATATTAAATTATACGCAATTTTCGAGCATTTCATTTAAACATGTTGAGTTATTATATTTACATATTGAGTTAACAAATTTTGAATTAAATCTACTTCGCCAATAGCGCATAAATCACAATAGAATAAATGCACTCTTTAAAGTTTACTATATTTATTTTCCATAGCCACACTTCGGCGCTAGATTCACTTAACAGCGTTACATCTCATTCATTTTATAACTCAGAGTGAGCAAAAATTATAGCATCTGAAGAATTACCGCAAGTTCTATTCAAATAGTATAATAAATCTAAAACGATGTATAAAAGAAATTAAACAAATAAAAAAGAAACAGTTTTCCACAGACGATTCAGCGCCGCTAACCTAATGCGCATGCGCTACTAATTTAAGTCAGTTCTCACTTCGCGGTAAGACAAAAATTTAAAAAAAAAGAAAAAAAATTACTAAAAATTGAAAGATATAGAAAAACATAAAACTCCAAGCACAGTTAAAACAATAAAAAAAACAATCTTTACAATTAAAATTACAATTTGTACGCAAAAAGCAGCTAATATCTTAAATGATAATTCCAGAATGAATAAAGCATAATTTAATTCGCAATCATAAAAGAAGACCTTACTTTGCTGTTGCGAAGCTTAGTTTCTCTAGATTGGCAACAAATCCACTCTTCTGCTAAGCTTCAAATCTAAACACATATGGCCGCTATCATAACCAAAATTTAGGCACTTAAAAAAAACTTTTAAATTGTTGATAATTCCACAATTATTGCATACGGGTTAACTAAGGGCATAAAAATCTTAACCGAAAGATAAGAACAACATAATTCAATCATTTTTAAAGCAAAAAATGCACAATTTACAAACTTATAAGAATAAGGAAACTGAGCTCACTGAGCCGAGTAATAGAGTGAATATATATATACACATATAGTTATGTACTTTTGGTGCGGTCCGATTGCAACTAAAATGCGAGGCGCACATCTACATGTTATAGCAGCCCTATATACAAAATTTCAACGCTCTGAGGCTAGTCGTTTCTGAGTTGTGCAAGATACATACATACATACGTACGTTCACGCACAGGCGCCCCGAAAAAATCTCTCAAGAATCCGTTTTAAATCAGTTTTATAATTATTTGGGAGGAAAAGAGTTCTTTATTCTACCCTTACGTACGAATGTCACTCAAAAACATTGTTAAATTGCATTCGATAACAGTCAAAATAGATATTTTCGTTGAAATATGGTACCCGAAATTTTTCGCGATTACAATACTCCCTTTTTACTTCGAACAAGGAAGTAAAAATAACAGTAACCAAAATTATAGTCAAAATACAGAGTTCATGTATCAAAGTTTGGAGAATTTTTTTGTGAGTTGGGGTGGGTAATTAAGTCCATAGACTTGCCAAACGATATCGACAGCATTAATTATTACGTTGCAAAGCAGGACAAATAGCAACGGAGACATTTTAAACGTTGTGCAGAACATAGAGAAATTAAGCACGGATCAATACGGAGATCAAGGTAACACGATCCAGTGTTTGTCGTTGGTACGGATGAATTCGTGATGAAAACAAAAATATTGAGGATAAACCCAGGAATGTTCCGAATGGATGAGAACATCGAGAAAGTTCGGCAATTACTGCTGAAAAATTTTCATAGCTCTTCGAATGATACCTGATGCTGTAATAAGGACCTGTAATAAGGACGCTGCTCACAAAAAAAAAAAAAAAAACTGCATGATTGACCTTGAACACACTGTTCTGGTTTTGTTCCTGCCACATTAACTGGAAAACAGAAAGATAATTGAACTTCTGCGGGTCATGATTTGATCCAATGGCACAGATTAAAATTCTTTTTTTTTTTTTTTCTTTTTTTCTTTTTAAGCAAATTGCGGTTGAAAGTAAAAGTTGGTGTTTAGTTTATGATTCTGAGTCAAAAGAGCAATCATCTGCTTGGGTTAGAGAATGTTTACGTCAGGCATCGAAATTTTAGTTTCAGAAATTTCGAGTAAAGACCATGTTGGCGACCGCTTTTGATTGGAAAGAGGTAATTAAGAAAGTGGTTGTTTCTGAGGTGAACTCCATGTTTATCAAGACATAATGGACAGATTTCTCAGCGCATTAAGTTTGAAAAATTTGAATTGAATAAAAATTTGAATTGAGAATTCACAGTCACACAATTCCATTTTTGTCAAGCAGTTTCCAGCAAAGAAAAGAATAATAATTCTCAACCACACCTCTTAGTCACAGATTTAGCACCTTCAAATTACTCCCTCTTCCTTAAAATAAAGTTTTACCTCAAAGCTCATTATTTTAACAAAGAGGGTTCCAAAATATGAGTTCTGTGAAGGTTTGGTTTAAGATTACGGCAAAGCACATTAGGGCTATCTGCCTAAGGGCAGGGATGACTTCGTGAACTTTCTAAGAGAAACTATGTCGTATAAATGTTACACATTGGGAAAACCACGAAAACGTAGTTGGTTGAACATTGGGAAAACTACGAGACGAAGCCAGCTCGTTCGTCTGGAGTCGAACCCAGGTCGGAACTACCAGTATTCAGCGACACTACTCGAACTCTATGAAGGAATCAAGCACTACATGAACGTGCAAAATATTGTAGACTTACCAATATTGCTAGAATATTGAAGTTTCAACTTTTAATTTTAAGCGAACTCAGTCCTAAAGCTCAGGAGAGGCAGTTTATACATCATTACAACATCATGTCAAAGAAAATTTGCTTAAGTTGGAAGCTTAAAAAAAATTGCTTAAGTTGGAAATCATACAGCTAGTGTGCCATTTTCATTGCATGAATGACAAAGATATAATGATAACAACAGCATTTGCTTATTGGTTTACGGTTAAATTCAAATTTTAATGCAAAAGAAAGAAGATAAAAAGAATATGAAAAGAAAGGCGATTAAAAATTGCATAGCTACATTTTAATGTATGTTAACAGAAAAATAAAATATTATACCATGAGGGAGTTAGCACCAATCGATGAAATTTAGCTGATTTTTGTTTTTTACTTTTAAAAAAAAGGCTCTATAATTAGTTAAGCATACAATCTTTAGAAAATCCTTTACTTGTAGCTTCCTTAAAGATCCTTTTTTAACTTTTAATGGAAGAGAAATGAACAAAACTGATATGCTAAAATTAGAATTATTGACAGCTGCTTAACACAAAGATTTCTAAACACAGAATGCAGTGAAAACAAGAATTAATTCTTAAAAGCCTAGGAAAAGTTTATGGTTAAAGATGTGTATGAAAAGAAATAAAACGTTATAGCGGGGATTACATTTCTTGATTCCTGAATTCTAATACCTTTTCCATTCTTTAAGTTCTTAAGAGTCATTAGAATTTTTTTTCTTTTTCTTTTTTTACAGGAGACATGAAAAATGTGCACCGCCCTCGCCGGGACTCGAACCCTGGACCTCCCGAATACGCTTCCAATTACTCCTCGAAGGCATGCCGAAAAGAGAGAGAAAATACTATATATAATCCGCCTTTAAAGGGCGACTGGGGATTAGCCGACCCTCATCAAATCCTAATGGTGACGAATTATTGTCCACCACCCTTTTTAATTCGTGTGTCACTTGTAAAGTTTTTAGTTCAAAGGGGCTTTGTCCCTGAAGGACTATTGTTTTCGTTTTGCGATTTTGCGTCGGAAACAGTAAAAGTCTGTATCACTTTTCAGACTGTTGCCACAAAATATTGCAGCCCTGTATTATATTTAAAGAAATTAAATAATGAAGAATGTGCATAAATGTATGTATGTTTCTCGCATTGTGATAAAACGACGGTACCTAAAGCTATCGAATTTTGAATGCCGTAATCCTGCTGCGAATATAGGCATCTGGAAGCCCAAATTTGAAATTTGGAATTTGTTTTATTAACGATTTCATATTTTGTAAAACTTTAACGAATTTTTGATTAACAAACTCAAGGATTTCAAAGCGGGCAATGGCAACGTTGTACAGAAAAAAAACATTTTTATCTGCAGCGCGTGAGAACTGTGTGTAGGAAATTCTAAAGATAGGCTCAGTTTAAAATTATTTTGCGATGTTGTTCTTTAACTGAATTTTATGGTTTAAATGCGAAGAACATGATATTCAATAAATAAAAGTAACATGCAAAATGTTTAAAAAACGCCCCTTTGGACGTAATTTAAAATTTGAAACCTTTCAGATTTTTTTTATATTTTATTTATTTATTTATTTGTAAGCAGGAGACGTGAAAAATGTGCAACGCCCTCGTCGGGATTCCAACACTGGACCGCTCGAATATGCCCCGAGTATGCTTCCAATTACACTGCGAAGGCATGCGAAATGGAGGGAGAAGATACCTCCATTTCGCATTTATAAAACTTCGCTCAAATCTATTGTTATTCTTCGAAAACTTGAAAAATAAAAAGTAATAGAAGAATAATTAATTATGTAATATTATAATAATTAATATATAATTTGATAAAATGTTCTATAAAATTAAAACTTATAAATATAAAATTCTTTTTATTCTATTCTTTTGTAAAAACAAAACTGTTTTTTAGTGTTGTTTTTCATTTATTGGCTTTATTACATTCGATATCATTTCTTTTACAACTGCTGAGAAAAGAAATATTATTAATTTTCTTTAATAGAAGGAAATATCGTACGATAACTTCATTATTACTGTTATTTTTTTCATTCCTTTCTTGAGGTTTGATGTACTGTATTTAAGAGGGCCAATCATAAATATTTTAATTTGAGCCTCTTTTACAAGGCGAATGAATTTTCGATTGCATTTGATAAAATTACAAATAAAAGACGAAAGTAAAACTGTTTTATTTCTTTGCAGGTGGCAACAGTGCTGGCAAACATGGCAGCGAAAGAAGAATATCGAGATTCTCTCTCGTCCGGAGGAAGTCTGGTGTTACTGCTTTGTTTCCTGCAGCTGCGGCCCTCAGTGGGCCATGGGGCCCCACAGCTGGCGGCCTGCGAGAGAATTCAGCAGAAGGCCGCCATCGCTCTCGCTAGGCTATGCTCCAATCCAGACACATCGAACATCGTCGCGGAGATGCAAGGTAAAATAGTAGCATCTGGTGAAGAGCAGAGCTAAATCAAAGATAATAAATCTGATTTTCTGACAACTAAAAATACATAAAATACTCGTGGTCTGGAAGGAAAAGGAAAAAAATATACCTACACACAACCAAATTCCGTTTTTGAAGGAATAATTTCGTATTCTTCTAACGTAGGCTTTTCTTGCATTCAGTGAATTCTAATTCAGTTAAACAAATGAATAAATAAAACTAAAAAGGTCACTGGTTGCAAAATCGAGATCTCTTCTTTTCAGATAAGATATATGACAATATATATATAATTATTATGAATACGTTTTTAAAAATGGTGACGGATTTAAAAAGGTGATATAATGAGGACTAGTTCAAATTTGATAATTTTATTTAACATTTAACTGCAAAATTGGTCCTGAAATATTCTCATACATAATTATGCGTGCGTTGTGTACTATACCCTAATAAAACCACTTCGCTACATTTAAAGGCAGGCCAGAGATAATTGCGCGAATTTAAAACGTTCATAACTATAAAAAAAAATGTCTCAGGGCCCAGTCACTAAATAGGGTCGGAGGTTCGAGTCCCGGCGAGGGCAGAGCTCACTTTTTATGACTCTTGCTTCAAAAAAAAAAAAAAATCCTAATATCTTTGCATCTTACTTAACCATGTTTCCGCGTTCACACTTCACATTCCGCCACATACTCTACTACGAAAATATACTTTGGCTATATTTTATCACCTTTGAAATTATGACCATCTATCCTGTTACACCCCATAAAATAAACTTTTATCAATGGCTGCGTTAACTTTGATGCAAAACTGCATTATGACGAAATGTCTGTCTGATTCTGCAAAGAAGTACAGAAAGAAAGATTTAATTAATATTTAAGCAAAGAAGAGAAGTAACTGTAACCTATATTTTTTATTTATTAATAATTGGTACCTTGAATTTTCGACTATTATGTAAGAGTTTGTCTCACTCTATGGACACGTATAAAGGCATTTATACAGTTCAGGTGGATTTATTTTTTATAAAAGAAATGGATCTGTGGGCGGAAAAAAATTCTTTTATTGCATTTAAGCAATCAGACACCAAAAGATGAGTAACAATTAAGAGATTGGGCAAATCGTAAATATTCTCAAACTGAAATTCTACATAAAAAGATTCTCGAATTTTTCGAGTTCTTTATTTAAGAATAATAACAAGATGCGGGGGACAGAAAAAGGGAGAAAGGCGTTTGCTTAATTTTAAAAGTTATTAATTGAAGCAGAATTTGAAATTTGCTTTCAGTAAAAACAAAGTTCAGAATATAATTATCAAAACTACATTTATAGTTATTAAAAAATAGAAATGAAATATATAATTTTAAATCTTGAATCTGGAGCATAATTTTTTCAATATAATTTAACAAGGAATATGATTCAGAATTCAAAAATTTTACATTTTCCAGAATATTTCTATATCAACTCAAATGTAAAGGAGTTCTCATTTAACCCACATAAACGCTAAATATAAAACTCTAAATTCTCCTCAAATATTTAAAAGTGTGTCATATGGGCCCCACGAAGTGATGTTTTTATCCAAGGCCAATGAATTACAACATCGCGTTCTTTCTTTTAGTGAACGCTTTTATTAGACATAAAGAAAACTAATCCTTTCCAGACTTTCGAGTGAAAATATTCAATATTTTTTTTTAAGTTAGAATTCGAAAGATGTGAATAAGAAAAAAAAAAAAAAAAAAAACGAAGATTTGAATTTACGAATTTCAATTCTTTTTCAAAATCTGTGAATTTAAAGAATCGAATATTCTCTGATGATAACACTACTACTAATAATAATAAGTAACAATGCAATTTATATTTATTATCTTGGTTAAACTGAGCAAACTTCAAATTTCCTTTGCATAGAAAACTTAAATACTTGATAATCTAAATACTGCAATAACTTAATTATAGCAGCATTATTAACACTATTATAATTTGACTATTTTTTACATTTGGTTAATTTAAGCACGCTTTAAAATTTGGTAACCTAGAAAATTAAGCAAGCTTTAATATTTTGCAAGATTTTTAATATTTCACAACTCATTTAACTGGTAAACCGATTTCCGAAAAATGGTCTTAGTTTGGTGAATGGATTTAATCTTAATGCTTTCTTGTTATTCTTCAAACTACATTCTTTTTAATTCCTTTCCAATCCCCCTCAATAAATGATTTTAGATGTGTATTTTCTTTTCACTCTGTGGGTGCCGACTGTGTTAACACTTTCTTAAGCTGTGTTTTCTATATGCAGAGTGTTCCAAAAGTCCTTACGCTCTCTGTAGTTTCGCCCCCGTTGAACGTAGACATATACTTCCAATTACAAAAATATTTAAAATGACGCAGATGTACGCTGCGCGAAAAAGGGGGGGGGCAGTTCTGTATCTCCCGTTCTACTGGGCCGATTGACGAAATTCAAATTGCGTTTTTCATGTCTTGAAAGCGTGATTTAGGATATATATTAAATTTATATATAGCATTGTTCTAACATAGGTATTTTGACACAGTCTGAAGACGCCCCGGACAGCGGTGTCATACCAACCTGACTGTCTTCCGGCAGACAGGCCGACAACCAGGAGTGATGGTCTGGGGTGACATTTCATTTCATAGTAGGACCCCTTTGGTTGTCATCCGTCGCAACCTTACACCACAGCGGTACGTCGACGAAGTTCTAAGGCCTGTTGTGTTGTCCTTAATGTCACGCCACCCTGAAATTACATTTCAGCAAGATAAGGCCCGCCCCCACACTGCACATGTTTCTACTGCTTGCCTTAGTGGTTGCCGAACATTACCTTGGCCAGCAAGGTCGATCTCTCTCCTATTGAGCACGTTTGGAGCATTATGAGCAGGACCCTCCAACCAGCTCGGGATGTTAACGATCTAACGCGCCAGTTGGACAGAATTTGGCACGATATCCCTCAGGAGGACATCCGGAACCTCTATCAATCGATGCCAAGCCGAATAACTGCTTCCATAAGGGCCAGAGGTGGATTTCTGTACATGTACATCACTTCTACCGATTTCATCCCATTCGGATAACTCCTTCTTGGTGCGGTTTTTTTTTTTTTTTTTTTTTTTTTAAGGTGGTTTTTTTTTTTCAAAAAAAATAAAAA